>JAZKJV010002773.1:600000-886481 GCA_037367405.1 Ottelia alismoides
CAGAGACAATGGCTTGACTTGGACATGCACCTTACACAGAGCTCAACACGGATGAGGTGGTGAGGAGGTAAAATTCTTTGGCTTGGGGTAGCATACGAGTGTAGTATAACTACCCGGAACCTCTCAACTTCTTCTAGGGAGGGGTGTGCGTCTCAACCTGGTCTGGTAGCATTGAGGTCTAAAGACAGGAGTCTGTGGGTTGCAATAATGATTCAAAAGAGGGATAGTCTACTGGCTCAAGAGAAAAAAGTCCTTATGTACATGTTGCATAATATAAATATGTTGTATAGATGCACATCGAAAAAATGTGCAAAAATATGAAAAACTCCAAAAAGGGGGCATGCCTGATTCAAAATAAAACGCCTGCCAGAGTATATATAGTGAATAAGCAAAGATTATGTATTCCACCTTCTCATCTCATGGAAGCTTGCAGCTGGAGACTTAGCTACATTGGCTTTGCTCCAAGGGATACATGGCTACACTGATCACGGTCCATTCTCTTCTTTTCCCTCTTCTTGAACTGGTTGAACTTGAACTTAGAAGGGAATACCCCTCTCCTCGAGGAAAGAGCTGCTAGACTGGGGAATTAGAGTTACATTGTTGAGGGAGGATGTTTCTTTATCATTTTTGAGGTGGGGAGCTACATATCACTTACACAATACAAGGAAAGATGCATAGTCACTAGAGTTTGCGTACGTAGACTTGTTCTGACCTGGTTTATTGAGGAGTCTTGACCATAGAACTGTGGAACTCAGAGGTTGTTGAGTCTTAAACCTATTTCCCAATAAGGTTCCACCAAAATAATAATCCAAAGACCTGATTGAGCTCCATACTCCAATTTAATGAATATAAGTTTAATAATCAACCTTGATTCTTTTTCTTTTTCTCGTTTTCACTTCTTTTTCAAATAAATATTTGCTAAGGGACTAGCAAAGGTAAGTATAGGGGGTGATGAATCTATGATTCTCACTCTTTATTCTTTTATTTTAGCTCTTCTTTTTGGCAAAACCACTTGTAAATACCTGTAAATTCAATAACTTAGCATTTTGCATGCCCTTGTTAATAATGCATAATTAGCATGTATTTTGCAAAAATAAAAGAATAAAGGAAAACGAAAAAGAATGATGTATTTAGAATAAATACAGAGTGACCTAAACCCAAAGAGAAGGTCAAGTCTTGACATGATCGCAAAAGAAAATAAGTATAGAGAGATAAGGGTTCACTATGTATGTACATATATCACATATATCTATACATAATATTTATTTATTTATTTTTGATCAAACAAATTATTTTATTCCTCTTACACCCTTGTATATAGCTTTAATATATTAATAAAATAAAATAAAAAGTAGAAAAACAAAATCATCAAACCTTTGCACAAAATACACATGTACACATTGCATTCACTATTTATTTCACACCCTTAAATAATTTGTAAAAATAAAATAAAAATTATTCTATACTACTAAAAATATGTTGTAAATAAATAAAATATAAAATAAATTTTTTTTGCAAAAATAATAAAATAAAAATACTTGTACATGACTCATAGGTACATTATACCTATATATAATACTATATATTGTATATACATTATTCTATTTTTCATAAAAATAATTAAAAATCACAAAAAAATAGTTTATAAAATAATAAGCAATTTTTATTTTATACACTTTTTAATTTAATTCATTACTATTTTTAATCCTATTTTCTTTGATTTTTGTACATTCTATTCTCTGATTGGTCCACATCGGACCGTTGACCCCGGTCAATGGTCTCTTCCAGACCAGGTTGGGTCGCACGTGCCTCCCCAGAGCATTTTCTCCACTTTTTGGTGCTCGACCCAGAGCTTCGATTGACTCGATCCCTATGCCCGATTGTAGTCCCGACTTCCATGATCCTCATGGATCCCTAGGCGCAATCGGATTTGCCTTAGGTTCCACGATACACTCTGATCTTCTAGGACCCAGGTGCATCCTATAAGTAGTCTCCTCTCGCATCCACAGCATGGCAACTCGTACCTTGTTCCACCAGAGACCTCTATCCTCCTTCAGGAAGGTGACAGCATCCCAGAGGTGCCCTTGGAGCGTCATTTGGCAGTCTGCTTGAGCGTAGCTCGTCGCGACACCGGAGAGCCACCGCTAGAGGCCTCCTCGGCCATCCACACCCGTGTTGAGGCCATAACCCCCCTTCTCTTCTTCACTTGGAGCTGTTGAACTCATCAGAGTTCTCAGGTAGCTCCCTCACCCCTCGTATTTTCATCTAACTTTGATTTCTCCATTTCACCGTCGTCGTCATTCCGTTGCTTTGACCAGCTGGTCAGAGCCCCACCACACACTTCCTTCCGCATCGATCGATACCGCGACTCATCCCACACCTTCTCCTGTGACCTGATCCCCCTCAACCTTGCCCATCATAGCAAGATTGAGGTCTGGACCTCCATCTCCCACCTTCATCGAAGGTCGAACACCATCCACACTGCTTCCCTTAATATCTGAAGCAATAACCATGATCGGAGCATAGCCTTGAGTCCCCTCTACCCATTTCAGGTCCTCACGCATGCCTGGAGTGCCATTTGGATGCCTAGTTGCTCAGGTGGAGCACCTCTAGGAGCACCTTCTCTGGGACGCCCATCGAACCGACACTCCTATATCTGACCCATCCACCAGACGTGGAATATATTCACGATACTACCAGGCCCCCAAATCCTTCATCGGGTCAACAGATCCCTTCCTTCGCTCGATCGAAGTTCAACCTGGGCATTCTCTTGCTGACTCTTCTCCCACCATTGGATGACCGCACCCCTACCAAATCCAATCTGAGCTGCCAGACAGTGTTTGCCTTAGGGCCGTTGGATCAGAACCTCTGACGCATCTGCCCCGCACGTCCTCAACATTTTTTATAGCCGTCAGATCTACTCAGGCGTTAGATTAGAGTCGTACGCCAGCGCCTTCCTAAGTGTGCGCCACGTGTCCCTGCCAAGGGCATATTTCCTTCGTTCCCTCACATGTTTTTGCCTTTATATTTAGTCCTCTAAATACAATGTGTAGTTAAGTACATTTACAGTTTGGACATCATACTTTATGGTATTTGCATTTTAGTCCTCCCGAGTCTGAAGCACGTGTGTGCTTACGTGTATTTTGGGTTATTTGCAGTTCTTGCCTTGAACTTTTATGCTGTTACTGCTTGAATATTAGGTTTTGAGAAATTTCATTTATACCCTTGTGCATTGGAAATTGAGCATGTGCGTGAATTAACTGGGCTATTTGCATTATCGACCCTAGACTTATCCTATGTGTTATTGATTTGGTCCTGAAACTTAAAATAATTGCGAGTATGTCCTTGTGAATTGTGATTAATTGCATGCTTTCTATTGGACTTAATAAATATTTAGTTAATTATAAAAATTACTATTAGCTCCTGCTAGTATGTAGTTTTTATTATGATTTAGTTGGATAAATTTAATTGCATTTTCTATTTTTGAAAATTCAAAAACCTTTAAAAAGTCCCTGTTTTTCTTATAAAAATCCAAAAATTTTGAAAAAAATGTTTTAAAAATTCCATAAAAAATTTTGTGAGTGCCTTTTATTGTGTTTTAATTCAAATATAATTTTGTTTGAAATTCACTATAAACCCTAAAAATTAAAAACAACCAAAATCTTATTAAAATCATATAAAATGAAAGAAAATTTCAGAAATTCCATTCCCAATCAATGTTTTTAGCTTTTTGTCTCTATTTTATCATAAAATTGTTAATCAGGACCTTAGAGCACTTTAGATATTTTCTATTTCCAATTTAGTCCTAGTTTGCACTGTTTTGAGTTTTGAGCTTTGTTCATTTTTTATAAAATCACAAAAATATTTAAAAACCCTATAAAAAATTACCACAAACACTTTGAAACCCAGAAAACCCAAATTTATTTTTAGTTTTATTTTCTGAGTATTATTAGCCTTTTTGAAAAATCCAAAAACATTGTAGTGTTTGCTTTCTTTTATTCTTGTGCTTATTTGTTTTATTAAAAATTAAAAACCTAAAAAATTAAAAACCACTAAAAAATTGTTTTATTTCATTTGAAATTTGACTACTTCGTACTTTTCTCGTGCTCCATGTGTTCGACCCTGGTGGTTATAACATGTAATAATAAATAGCGAACCGCTTACATGTTTTGATTGATTGTTTGATCCGTTTAGTGGTTGAATTTCCTCGTTGAGCAATCGGATTGATTAAAGACAATGGCTTTGCATATTTCTACACATTAGTCGATTTCAATTTTCCGCACTTCACCTGCACATGAGGCAAAGAACAATCGAGGGCCCTGCCTCGACAGTTGAAGGGGAGAATGGAAGCGTGGGGGTCGAGGCTGCGGTGGCTCCGGTGAAATAAGGAGGAGGAGACCTGAGATACGGCTCCAGGGAGAAGCAGGTGGATGTAGTGTGGCGAAGCGTGAAGAAACGTCACGGGAAGAGAGTGCGGGCAGTAGCGTGGTCAGAGAACAAGGGTAACACAGTGGAGGTTTTGCCGGAGGTCGAGCTCTGATGAACTACGAATGGTGAAATTACGGCTAATACGCGTGATTAAAATGCAAAATAAAAGACATAGCTGAAATCTTAAGATCTAAGCTACTTAGAAAGCAACTAAAATGAGTACCTCAATGGCCGAGAGACCATGAAGCAAGGACCTCGATGCTGGCGTGTGGCGGAGGTGGTGGAAGCTGCTTTCAACCTCGCCCTACTTCTCTCGAGATGGCTGGAGAAGTTCCTGTCATGGGCTTTGATGAATCCACATTTCATCATCTTTATTCTATCATTTTGGCACCAAAAACCCTAGCAAATACCTAAAAACACCCTTAAATAGAGCATCTTAGCATTCATGCATGTGCATCTCAACAGTGTGTAAATTACTGTAATTAAGGCCAAAATTATAGAATAAATAAAGAAAAGAAAAAGAATAAAATATTGTAAATATTTTATGACCCAAAACCCCCGAGACCTAGGCATCTTGATGAATAGGTCGACAAGGAATAAAGTAGGGGGAGATAAGGTCAGAAATACAGTCAAAATACCTATTCATTCTATTCATTTCTTTATTCATTTTGGGACCTATTTTTGGTTCTACTTTTTATACATCAAATAAAGAAAATTTGTACATAAAAGTTGTAGATAAATTCATAAAGAAAAATACAAAATTGAGTTCACAAAAAGATCATGTACAGACAAAAAGATATGGTCTGAATAAGAATCCAAAATCCCAACTTCCCAGACCCGTATCTCACAAACGACAACTCCAAATGCAATGTACTCACCTTTAATTGTATATAGAATAAAATAATCTATCCAATGGCGGTGGTTTCGCATTTGGCGGAGCTACGGTTTGAAAGTTGAGTTTTGGACCCCTATTGTACACTTGTACTGAATAAAATATTCAATTTATTCTTTATTCAATATTTATTCATTTTTATATTTTTATAATTTTGTAAATATTACTTATAATATATATGTGCATTAAAATTGAAATAAAATGTAAAGAAAAATAAAAATAAAAATACTTGTATAAAGACTACATAGGCATACTGCATACACTTATACCTATATACAATACATTTGTATTTTATTAAATATACAAAACATCTCAGAAAAATAAAATAAAAATATATTTATGTATATAAAAGTATGCTATAATTTTACAAAATCATAAATAAAAATAATAAGAATAAAAATACATAAAATAAAATAAAATATTAAAATACATAGGTATTATACCTATATAGGGTCAAAAAGGTAACTTGTAAAAATATAAGTCATAAAAATAAATAAAAATCAGAATAAAATACTACATAAAATTTTGAACATTTTTTATTTTATAACTTTTATTTAATTCGACCATTTACTATTTTAAATAGAATTAACAAATAATTTTTCCAAGGTTTTTCCTGGTTGGTCCACGTGGACCAACCAGGTGCAAACCCTAGTTGACTTCGGTCAACTAGCTGACCTAACCCCTGTAGACCCTGTCAGACTTGGTTTTTGAGCCATCTTTGTGGCTTTTTCCCAGTCGATTCTTTCATGTTTTCGTGTTGATTCCTTCTGCAACAATGCTCACCAACTATCTATCTCACTCGCCCAAGCTTAATCTTGGTCTTTGGACCCAAGATTTGCAAAATATTTCTTGATCTTTGGAGCATCTCAGTCAGGGGTCAAACCAAATATAATGGCCCCCCACTTTTCAATTTGATTTCGAGTCCCCTTGGTCCACCCCTCTCCGCCTCTCTAGTGCTAGGATCCTTGCCGGAGGTGACAGCTCCGCCGCGAGCTTCTCAGCCAGGGCGAACGAGGTCGAGGGAAGCTCCAGTACCTCCGCCAACCGCCGGCGTCGAGGTATCTTTCATCCTCTGGCTCCGGCCATCGAGGGCTTCCACCCGCTTTTTCCTTTATTGCTTTAGATTCCTGTTAGTGTAAGCTTGAAAACCCCTAAAGAAATTCGAAGTTACGATCACTGATTCGCCCAATCAAGCACCTTGGCCGGAGCGCACCTCCGGCCGTGCATCTCCATTTCGACTCGACCATCCCCAAGGCCATCCGAGGGTCCAGGCAGCTTGCCCTGGACCCCTTGACTTTGTTTGCAGGTCCAAGCCACTTCACGCGCGCCTGGAGGCGAGTTTTGGAGCTCGCCGGAGCAGCAGCAGCCTTCCAGCTCCGCCCGCTGCCCGAGAGCACCACGGGCTTCCCCGTGGATTTTGGACGCCCCCAGGAGATAGAAGACCGTTCCAGGAAGCTCCTTGTCCATTTTCAGGACCTGTCGTCGCCGGAGGAGGGAGATCGAGGTCGGAGAAGCTCGCCTCCGCCGGCGTTCTTCCCCATTCTTGCAACCCTCTTCCCAGCCGTTGGATCAAGGAGGAGTCCCAGATCGCACAGCTGACGTTGGATCTCCGCGTGCCTCATCCGTCGATCGTCTCCGGAGATCTGATCTTGGCCGCACATCCGCGAATCGCCATCGGCCGTCCACAACGTGCCACGTGTTTAAGTGGCCCTCCATCCGCCGTTGGATCGCGCAAGAGGGTATTTTGCAACTAAACCCTCGCGCCTTTTTGTATTTAAGTTTTAATATTTAAACTTTTGCTAGTAGTGTAAAAACTTTGGGTTATTTGCATGTAAACCCGTTCCTTTATTTTATTTGCACTTTGGTCCTTCGCCACGTCACCTCACGTGACCTGTACACGTGAGGTGGGGGCATTTTGCAGAGGGGCCCTCGGTTGTTTGTTTATTTTGTTTTAATCCTAAAACTTTCGAAGCACGTGTATTATTTTTGGTTATTTTGCAAAGAGGCCCCCAGACTTTTGTGATATTGCTTTCCAGTCCTTCCCAGGCGCGTGCAAGTCACGCGCCCTGGTGGGTAATTTGTAAGCGTGCCCAGGCGGTTATTGTATTTGTATTTTGGTCCCAAAAATTAAATATTCAGAGTATATTTTTGTGGAAAAATTGCATGTTTGCCCCTGGATGTTTTAAATATTACACATATGCCCCTGCCAGGCCTGTTTAACATTTGTATGCTTGTTGTATTTATTTGAATGATCATTTCAAGCCCAAAAATTCCACAAAAATAGGTTTAAGTCTCTGGACATGTGTACTTTAACGCCAGCTATTTAGTTTTTGATTTTATTTTACTTGTATATTTATTAAAAATCAAAAACAGCCTTTTTGTGTACTGTCTACCTTAGAAAATACCAAAAAAATATCAAAACACCTCCAAAAATTCCCAAAAATTCACCTAGTGTCTATTTTATCCTATTTTAGTGTCAGTCCAAAAATCATTAAAAATATCAAAAGAAAAACACTAAAAATCTCAAAACACTTAAAAACTTCAAATAAATATAAAAAATAGTAGAAAAATCAAAAAAATATAAACTCAGCTTCTGTTTATCCCTTATTCTGTTACTTTTATTAGAAAAATAGTGTGAAACATTTTTGCTACTGGTTGGTATTTTTAAATCTCATTTTACTCTCAGCCAGCCTCTTTTCCACTGTTTTGCCTTATTTCAGTATTTAAAAATATCAAAAACATCTTGAAAATTCCCTAAAAACCACAAAAACAGTAAAAAACCTTAAAAATACCAAAAACATTTTATTTCTGAATTTTTGAGTATTTTTGTGCATTTTTATAAATAGCTTAACTTGCCTTTTATTATATTGCCTTTACTTTCCAATATTGAAAAAGAAATTAAAAAAATATATAAAATATAAAATATAAAAATCAGAAAACTAAAAATCAAAATACAAAATTAAAAATTAAATGAAAAAAATTAAAAATTAAAAACCCACAAAAATTGTAGTTGCTTGCTTGTTTAGTGTAGACACTTCACACACTCACACACTTTAGCATTTTTGCTTGAGCTACACTGTTTGTTCCCTGTGTTCGAACTCTCTGCATACTTGACACTATACACCATTTGTGCAGAGTTAAAAATAAATTTTAACTCCGCATTAGTTCTAATTCATTGATCTTAGTGTGGGTTAATTGTTGATTAAATACGGATTTCATTTGAGAGTCGCAACAGCGACGGTTATCTCCGCCTTGTGTGAGATACCAATTTAGACCCTCGTGAAATTCGCGTTTATCAAATGGCGCCGTTGCCGGGGAACAACAGCTTGTAGTTCACTTTTGTTTGTTTGTGTGATAGTTTACCATAGCAACATTGTCCATCTCTTACATTTTGATATATCTTGTTGAGCTATCTGACCATCTCTTCTTTGTCTTCTTGCGAGGGACCGCGGAGCAAGGCGGATCGCCTAGGCGACCGACGCAACCTTGGGACGTGGAGCCGGCTTTTCTTTAGCCAAGCCGGCAGGAGAGAGCAAGGAGTGAGAGAGAGAGTGATTAGTTAGCTTTTCTTTTATTTTGTGAGAGAGTGATTCTATTTAATTTGTAATAATACAGGTACCCTTGGACTTGGACACTTAGACATTCGGACCTAATTTCCGGGTGTTTGTTCACCCGGGGGCTCACCGCCGTTTTGACCGCGTTTTCATCGCTTGTCATTTTCCGGTTTTGATTTCATTTTTTCACTTTATTTTGTGGATTGAGCTCCTAGTTCTAGGTCTGCTTGACTCGATTAGAATAGGTCCAAACACCTAATTATCTTTGCATGCTCCTATAGATACGTTTTGGACTTAGACTAATTAAACAGTTAGCGAGTAACTTCCAAATCCACGCGCCGCGAGCTCACACCCGAACAAGCGCTTTCTCTTACTCCAAATGTGTTGGGCAGAGGAGGGGTGAGCCAAGACCGGACACTCGGATTAGAAGTTATTAGCTAGCTTGTGGTTCTATCGCTAGCAGTTGCCTGTTCTAGGACGATTTCCGCTTGCATTTCGCCATATAGCTTAGGTTTAAATATTCTGCTTTGCATCCCGCATGGAGAGAGCTGGGATTCGCTGTAAGTCTTCTTACTTTGCACGCATCATCTAGGCACAAAGGTGAGATTTCCACCTTGGTGTCGACTTGCACGGCTTTTCCGACTCTATTCTCCCTCTGTTTTTGGACAAAGTAGGATAAAGGAAAAATACAAAAACGTTAGGCGCTTGTTTGAATTGACTCAAAAGAAGCGATAACACCAAAAAAATTAAAAAAGGGACTGCTAAAGAAAACTTGACCAAAATAAAATCGGTAATTGGATTCATTGCTTGGGGAGAGTAACACCCTCACTTGTTTTCAGGTTGCATGGGAAGGTCTCCTTCCAAGTGAGGTGAGCGCTTCGTAAGGATTAGAGCACAAAACCCAACTTGTGGCTGCCTTGTGTATCGCCTGGATTTCCGAAGTATTGGCGCTACTATCGTACGTAGTCGAGTAGGACTTGGTCGCCATTGGTGACTCTCTATTGTGAGAGCGCCGACCCTGTCCGAAGTACCGAGCTTAGGCCACGCCTTCACGGGTGTGTCTGTCTCACCGGCTGCGTCCGAGTAGGACCTTGTACGCTCACGGGTGATTCCGTTGCGAGCGAGGTCCGAAGTATCGGTTTCGCCTATCGGCTTCCTCCCTCTTTTCTTTGGCTGAGTAGGGATCCAGGAAGGGTTACAAGGACCTCAAAAAGCGTAAGTTACAGGTTACACAGGAGGAGGACAAGTACGGGGACACTCTCCTGGCAGTACTCTCTCTCCTATAGGCGTAGCGCTCTAAGGACTCGTGAAAAGATAAATACCTGAAAAACAAGCTAAAACTGACAAGATAAAAGCCGAACCTTCACGGCTTCACGAGTTGAGTTGGTGAACTTACCCTTGCTTTGTGTTTGATTTCTAGATTTATTAAGGTCAAGATCAAAAATACCGCACATTTGTGCACAATTTTGTTGCATTTCATCTTCTTCTTTTCTTGCATCTTCCCTGCTCTTTCCGATAATCAAGATGATGGGATGGAGATCTCTTAGGCCGACCTTGTCGGCACCGCTATCCAGCACTCCTCCTTATTCATCTAGGAATAACTCGGAGAGCCCGCTCTCCGAGCCCGAGTTCACATCCACCCTGTTCCCCCTCGACCACCCTTCCCATTCCCCTTCCCTCAGTCCAATTGTGTCAAAATTCAGTGCATCGCAGAGCTCAGCTCATTCAACAGCACCTGAAATGGCCTCTTTTGCATTTTCAGAGAATCAAGCAATGGCAGACAGAGGCGAGCACCAAGATGATCACGATCACCCGCCGTTCATTATTGATCAAGCAGCCATAAACAATTCATTGCTAGCGTCCCTGGAAAACATGCAGAGACAGATCCGTGACCAGGGTACATTCATGGGTGATCTGATGAGAGAGATAGCACAGCTGAGAGAAAACCGACCTGGGGGCGGTGGCGGTGGAGGAGGAGGAGGACCCGATGCAGGAGGAGGTGACCCAGACGGTGAGCGACCGCCACAGACTATCATGAGGGAACTGCACAACCCAGCTTCATCCCTCACTCACCGGTGGATCAGACTCCCACCAATCCACGGAGACTTTGAGCTTCGGCACAACACGATTCAGATGCTACCCAAGTTCCATGGGTTGCCGACCGAAGAGCCACACCTCCACCTCCAAGAATTCGAAATGATATGCAGCACCATCCACGATCGGTTGTTGACCGAGGACACAATCAGGATGATCGCCTTCCCATTCTCATTGGTTGACAGAGCCGCTTACTGGCTCAAGCATCTAGGGCGATTTGTCGACACGTGGGCAGATCTCCGGTCCGTATATTTGAAGAAATACTATCCTCTCGGCCGGACCAACGCAGCTCGAGCCATGATCAGCAACTTCGTCATGATCCCAAATGAACAGTTCCATGAAGCCTGGGATCGATTCAGAGAGCTCATAGACCGGTGTCCACATCACGATATCTCTAAGCCCCATCTGGTGCAGAGTTTCTTCTGTGGGCTGACACCGGAGCTGCAGGGGCTTGTGAACGCCTCTTGCGGTGGGTCCTATTTCTCCAAGGGAGAAGACGACGTCTGGGCCATCTACGAAGGCATGGCAGAGAACTCTACAGTGATGACCCAGGCCAGAGTCTACACTCAGCAGAAACCCCCGCAGGGAGCGGGATCATTTCAGAGGATCGCCCGCATCGATGCAGGTCCTAGCACAACGTCGGTAGCCGCAGCCCAAGCCGAATCAGTAGCAGCCGACATGGGCATCATCAGCGAAAAGCTGGACCGCATGGAGATCCTTGAAAAGAAGCAGAACCAAGGTCTAGCCCAGATGGACCTCCTCACCAAGACAATGAGTGACCTGAAAACTCAAATTCTCTGTATTCAGGAGGCACAGTCCCATGCACAACAGCCTCCCAGGTCACAGGTTTCTTCCAGCAGCAACAATCCCAACCAGGCTTCCACCTCATACCGCCAGGTGAACCACATCCAGGCGGAGCCGGTTCCATTGCTGCAGTACCATCCAGAGCAACCGCCATCTCAGGAGACTCAGATGGTGGTTTATCAGCCGGAGCAGCCACTGGAAGTTTTGCCTCCACCCTCCTTCGAGCAGGAACCGTTGATGGAAGTCAACAGGATTTGGTATGACCGATATCCGCAGCCCGCAATTCGTAGGGATCACCCCGGATTCCGTTGGGGTAATGGTGGTTCCTCATCCCAACAGCATCCTCCTGCTCAAGGACAGCAGAGCAGCCAGCCACAGCAACAACACCAGCAGCCCCATTACAACCAGCCCCAGCAATATCAGAGTGGTCCTCGTCCCTCCTATCAGGGACAACAGTGGAGGCAGCGACAGCCGCCTCAGCATTCTTATGCCCAGCCTCCCCCCCAATATCAGCAGCAACACCAGCAGCAGCAGCCCCACTTCCAGCAGGGACAGACATCCGGTTCTCAGGGTCCAGCCTATGAGAACCCAGCCCTTGACGATCTTGCCCGCTTGCTATCTGAACAGCGAGCATCTTTCAGGCAAGAAATGGATGAGTTCCGGCAGGAGATGCGGGATATAATCAAAGGCAAGGCCGCCATACCCGCTCAGATCGAATCCAATCCTAATAACCTAAAAAGAAAATCTGAGCAGGTAGAGTTCACAGAGGATACCTATCCTAGTGATGATTTGAATGATATGTATGATTCTTTGAATGATGCTAATTTTGTGACTACTAGGAGCGGTAGGATGCCAGCCGGCGGCGCCTCTTCTGAGCGACAGCCAGATGCGGAATCAGGAGCGCCAGAGGAGCAGAGGAGCGGTGCTGATGCCGCTAATGATGATGTTGAAGACGGTGGTGCTGATGCCACCAATGATGGAGTCCAGGACGACGGTACTGATGTCGTTGTGATACCAGATGCAGACGGTGGTGCTGAAGCCACCATTTTGGGAGATGAACCAGAGCGCGGTGCTGATGCCGCAAAGACCGGTGCTAGTGGTGGTACTGAGGCCACCACATCTACTTTTGTTGAGCCATCTGTGATGTCACCACATTTTGTATCTAGAGAATGTGGGACGAAAAACAAAAAGAAAAATATGAATAAAGGAAAGGTTTCTGTTCAAATTGCGGATCCATATGTGTTGAATGATGATTATTGTACGGATTCTCCATCTCCACAGGCACAGGGACCGATTCCTAGTCCTCCATCTGAGGAGGCACCTACCATCCCCTTCCCTGAGGCACTCCGCCGAGCGAAGGGGAATAAAAAAGAAAATCCTAAAAAGAGCCAACAGGTAGAGTTCGGCAATGAAATGATTGATAGATTCCACATTCAGCTGACTCTACGAGAAGCATTTGAGCATATCCCCTTCTTCAAGAAGAACTTGAAAGAAACAACTACTGTTCGAAGAAGGAAGAGGCACAGAGATCAAATCCATATGCTCACTCATAACACTTGCTGCGCCATTCAGAACACATTGCCAGCCAAGCGACCAGACGCAGGAGCTCCCTATGTCAGATGCGAGATTCAGGAGCAGCAGTTTGATCGTACTCTATTAGACAGCGGCTCCTCAATTAACCTCCTTCCGGCAGCCTTACTCAAGCAATTCGAGTTTGGCCCTCTTCTTCGAAGCAGAACCGTCCTTTAGTTTGCTGATAGGTCGATTAAGAGGCCGAAGGGGTTACTGAAAGACGTGGTTGTTACCATTCAGGGCCTGAAATTCCCCGTGGACTTCGTCGTGTTGGACATGGAGATCCCTGATTCGGTAACTGATGCCCCCATCATTCTCGGACGTCCATTCTTGGCCACAGCCAAGGCGGTGACTGACCATGATAGTGGGAAGGTATGCTTTCGCGTAGAGGGCGAAACCATACAAATAGAGACGATCGAAGAGATCAGAGCCAGAGAGGCAGAATGCTCCGAGCAGTTCAGCGAAGCCGAGCAGATGACAGAGGAAGAGCTAGACATCCACCAGGTGTGTGATTTCGAGATGACTGATGATGAATCCAACTGGAAAGATCCCGTAGCACCGACCCTCGCCTTGCCTACAGATTCACTGTATCTCAAGCTCATGGCAGTCGAGAGCCGGGAGAGCACATCCCTGGATGAAGATATCTCTGAGGCTGACAGTGTTGTGATGAGTGGTGCTGAGGAATTTCAATCTTGCTCATCTTCTTCTGATCCCTCGGATTCAGACATTGATTGGGATGACTTTGATGATTATTTGCCTTGTCTGATTCCTACTGAGCCAACAACCATGACAGAGTGCGAGCCAGTGCAGTTTATAGTTGATTCAGATGGCCGCCCTTCGTCAGCAATACATGCAGAGCTAGAGTTCTCCCATGCAGATTTGGTCGCCTTTACACAGACATATCAGAAGCCAGATCTGCCACCTCCCAGTTGTCCGGAAAGGAAACCTCTGCCGCAATCAATGAAGTACAAATTCCTTGCAGGAGAGCCAGAAATGCACCCAGTCATTATCTCAGCAGATTTGACTGGAGAGCAAGAATCTCGTCTGATGGAGGTTCTTGAAAGAAACCGCAAGGCAATCGGTTGGAGTATAGCTGATCTCCACGGGCTGAGCCCAAAACTTTGCTCCCACCACATCTATCTTGAAGATAACGCTAAGCCGTCGCGTGAGTTCCAACGACGGCTGAACCCGAATCTTCGAGAGGTAGTCATGAAAGAAATTTCCAAGTGGTGGAGCGCCGATTTTATCTATCCCATCTCCGACTCCAAATGGGTTAGTCCACTCCATGTGGTACCCAAGAAGACGGGTATCACTACAGTTGTCAATGAGTCTGGAGAGGAGATCGCTACCAGAGTACCAACTTCTTGGAGGGTCTGTGTGGACTACAGACGATTGAATGAGGTCACCAAGAAGGATCACTTCCCGCTACCATTTATTGATCAGATTATCGAGCGGTTAGCTGGGAAGAGCCATTACTGCTTTCTTGATGGGTACTCTGTATATAATCAAGTGGCCATTGCGCCCGAAGACCAGGAGAAAACGACATTCACCTGTCCGTTTGGGACTTATGCTTTCAGACGGATGCCCTTTGGTCTATGTAACGCCCCGGCGACATTCCAAAGGTGCATGTTGTCCATCTTCTCGGACATGGTGGGTGACTGTTTAGAGGTCTTCATGGATGACTTCTCGGTCTATGGCGACGGGTTCGACGCTTGTCTTGACTGCCTAGACCGTGTGCTGAAGCGCTGCATAGAGGTTAATCTAGTCTTATCCTGGGAGAAGAGTCATTTCATGATGACTCAAGGGACGGTCCTTGGTCATATCGTCTCCAACAGGGGCATGGAGGTCGATCCGGCTAAGGTGGACATCATCAGAAAACTCAATCCGCCGTCCAATCTGCGTCAGTTACGGTCTTTTCTGGGGCATGTCGGTTTCTACCGACGGTTCATTCAGGACTTCAGTCGAATTGCCCGACCGCTTACTGACTTGCTCACCAAAGACACCGAGTTTATTGTTAATGATAAGTGTCTTGAATCATTTGAGACTCTCAAAAACATGGTTGTTTCAGCTCCTGTCCTTCAGCCACCCGATTGGTCTCTCCCATTCGAGATCATGACGGATGCTTCAGATTTTGCCGTTGGGGCTGTGCTTGGACAGAGGAGGGATGGTTTACCTTTTGCCATTCACTACGCCAGCCGGACCTTGGATGCCGCGCAGCGGAATTACACTGTAACCGAGAAAGAGATGCTGGCCGTAGTCTTCGCTCTTGATAAGTATCGATCATATATTCTCGGATCTAGAGTGACCATTTACACAGATCACACCGCCATCCGGTACTTAATGGCAAAGAAGGATGCCAAAGCACGTCTCACCAGATGGATCCTTCTACTCCAGGAATTTGATATTGAGATTAAGGATAAACCTGGAGTCAAAAATGTGGTGGCGGATCATCTCTCCAGATTGGAGAATCTTGAGGAATCTGAGCCTAGCGCACCTATAACTGAGACATTTCCAGATGAGGCGATCTTGGCTGTCACCTCACTCCCATGGTATGCTGACTTTGTAAACTATCTTGTTGCCAAGACAGTCCCTCAGGGTTGGCCCAGGCAGAAACTTGAGACCTTCCTAG
The DNA here is from genome assembly GCA_037367405.1 of Ottelia alismoides. Classification (NCBI taxonomy): domain Eukaryota; kingdom Viridiplantae; phylum Streptophyta; class Magnoliopsida; order Alismatales; family Hydrocharitaceae; genus Ottelia; species Ottelia alismoides. Next base: position 615,974 of record JAZKJV010002773.1, read on the forward strand.
CTAAGGCCAAGTTTTACCATTGGGAGGATCCCGTCCTTTATCATGAAGGAGGGGACATTATCTGGAGGAGGTGCATTCCTCAAGAAGAGCAGCATAGCGTCCTCACATACTGCCACAAGCTTGAGGCAGGAGGACATCATTCTGGAAAAAGAACAGCACAAAAGGTGCTTCAATCCGGCCTATGGTGGCCTACTCTCTTCAAGGATTCCGATGAGTTCGTGAAGAGATGTACTGACTGTCAGAAAATGGGAACCTGCGGACAGAGGGACATGATGCCCATGCAACCCATTCACTTCTGTGAGGTTTTTGATGCATGGGGGATTGATTTCATGGGCCCATTTCCTAAAAGTCAGGGATTCGAGCACATTTTGCTCGCTGTAGATTATGTCAGCCGATGGGTTGAGGCCATCCCCGCCCGAGCCGCAGATGCTAAAACCGTTTGCAAATTTTCGAGGAAAAATATTATTTCACGGTTCGGAGTACCTAGAGTCTTGATTTCAGACGGGGGGTCTCACTTCATCAATGACAAAGTCAGGGCCCTTGCAGACGAGTTCGGTATTGACCATCGGGTTGCCACTCCTTATCACCCTCAGACTAATGGTCTTGCCGAAGTATCGAACAGGGAGATAAAGACTATCTTGCAGAAAGTTGTCCGCCCAGACCGAAAGGATTGGTCACAGCTTTTGGACTCGGTCTTGTGGGCTTATCGGACATCTTTCAAGAATCCATTGGGAACATCTCCCTTTCGTCTCGTCTATGGCAAGCCGTGCCATTTGCCAGTGGAGATAAAGCATAAATCTTTTTGGGCAGTTACTGAGTTGCTTCTAGATCCCGAGAGTATAGGAGACCAGAGAAGAGCAGAATTGGCAGCCCTGGAGGAATTGAGAGATACAGCCTTCTCCAACAGCCTACAATACAAAGAGAAAGTAAAGACATGGCACGATTCGCATATCAGCCATAAACAGTTTAAGCCAGATCAGAGAGTATGGTTGTTTGATTCCAGGCTGAAATTATTCCCAGGGAAATTGCAGAGCAAGTGGAAAGGACCGTATGTGGTCAGGAAGGTACATGACAATGGCAGCATCGACATATCTGAACCGTCATCTTCCTCTACCTTCCGTGTTAATGGTCAACGCTTGAAATTATATCTTGATCATGATCCGCCGACCATTGACGTTGCCCCCATTCTTCTGGTATGAGATGTGTCCTTTGACTCTCATCATCTGCATCTCATACATGGTGATCAAATTCTATCTTCCGCTGTACAGATCCATCTGTTTATATCACTTTGTTTTCTATTGATTTATTTCCTCATTTTCTTCTTTTCTTCTTTTCCTTTTCTATTTTCTGTATCTATCAAAAAGGTGTCACCCTTGTAAACAGTTTTCCATACTTAGGACGTACTTTGTCCTAAGTATAGGGGGGTTGGCACCCCGAGTTGTTCTATCCTTTTCGATCCTCTCCATTGTCTCCTCTCCTTGTCTATACTTAGGGATATTTTACCCTAAGTATAGGGGGAGACAATCTGAGTACGATCTGTTCATTCCCACCCTTGACCCTCCCTGCTTTGTGTACAGTCTGCTATACTTAGGATTATTTGATCCTAAGTATAGGGGGGACGGTCAACTTCCCATTTATTGATTCATTCATTTATTCCTTTATTATTTAGACTTGTCTATACTTAGTACGAGTTATGTCTTCTCTTTTCTCTCCGATCTATGAGGACATAGCTCAAGCTAAGTATAGGGGGGTCGTATATACTACGTATATACTTTAGCCATAACTCGTACTTTCGTATTTTCTCAATAATATGGCTAAAAAAATTCTTTAAAATTCATTAAAAATCCTTAATAAAAAGATGTGGTTATTCCTCAAATTCTTTTTGTATTTACTGATTAATAAATCAGGTGAAAATGTTTTTTGCAAAATGTTTGAAAAATAGTTTGAAAATCTTTGTGAACATCTATTGAAAACTATTTTGAAAATATTTTGTTTCGTGTTTTCAACCTGTGTGGTTTGTAAAACTTCTTTTCTTTGTGTGAAAGAAAAATGTTTGAAAAATGATTTGCAAATGGTTTGAAAAATGGTTGCAAAAATGATTTGAAAAACCTATATATACTGTTTTGAAAAGCCTTTGCAAAATGATTTTCAAATGTGTGTAAAATGTTTGTAAAAACTATTTTGGACTATAGTTTTCAAAAATTGTGTGTAAATTGTTTTCAAGTCAGTTTGAGGAATATACACATCACACCAAAAATCCATCTTATATACATATGTATAAAATTGACCACTTACCCTTGTAAATTCTTAAAATCCACTTCTTGAAAATATAAGACGCACTCCCGTGTACATATTTTCACCTAGTTTTTAGCCAAAACTTTTCATTTTCAAAAATTCCCAAAAACATTTGCAAAAGTTAAAATCCAAAAACATTTGAAAAATCTTTTTGAAAAATACAAAAAATGCATGCATCATATTTTCAAAAATCCATAAAAAGTTCAAAATCTTTGAAAATTGCATCACAAAAATATTTTCTGCATTGCATTGCATAGCATTCGCATTTTTCGGATTGAGTTTGATAGTTGAACAAGTCTAAATAAAATCCGGAGATTGGAGCTTGATTGGACCTTATAATCTACCTAATAACAGGAACTTTATAGGAACTGGGTTTGAGGTACTTCAGGTCTAGTTGACTTAATTCTTTGAGGATCACGGGACTTGGTTCAATGGATTCTTGACTGCCTAAGTAGAGTATTTCGGAGCACACGCACGACTCTTGTTGATAATGACCTAACTTGGACACCTGCACCTTTCACATGGCTCAACTCAGTTGGAGTGGTGAGGGGATTGGATTTGCCGGTATGAGACGCACACAAGTGGAAACATTTGTCCTCCTCTAGGGAGGGAAGTGCACCCCAACCCGTCCAGTGATTAGGAAGTCTAAAGACAGAAGGCTGTGGGTTGCGATAAAGCTTCAAAAGAGGGATAGTCTACTGGTTCAAGAGGAAAAACTCCTGATGTAAATGCTGCTGTATATAGTATTCAAAAAAAAAATGTGTTCAGGCATGTACAAAAATAAAAAGCCTGCAAGTACAAAGTCAATAAGCAAGCTTGAGTTCCAAAGTCAAATATGTGAGCCTGCAGCAGGATGACTTGACTACACTGGTCTTGCATCCAAGGATAGGTAGCTACACTGGCTACCGTCCATTCTTCTCTTCACCCCCTCCTCTTGAGCTGGTTGCCACTTGAACTTAGAAGGGAATACCCCGCTCCTCGAGGATGGAGTTGTTGGATTGGGGAATCATTGGGTTGTCGTACTGGAGAAGTCAGTTTCTTTGTCATTCTAGTTGGGGAGAGCCACCATCACTTACACTGTACAAGTCAGATTCATAGTCGTAAGAGTTTGCGTATGAATTGAGATATTTCTGACCTGGCTATTGAGGAGACTTGAGCAGAGTTTTGGGATTCTCAAGGACTGTTGGATTTCAAACACGGTTCTCAATAAGGTTCCGCCCGCACTAAAACTCCAAAAGGTCCGACTTAAGCTCCAAACTTTGATTTTGTGAAGACAAGTTTGATAATCAAATAAAATCCACGTTCTTCTTTTTCTTTTCTTTCTTTTCTTTTGCACTTATTGCATAAGTGTTTGCTAGGGACTAGCAAAGGTAAAGTATAGGGGGATGATGAATCCACATTTCATCATCTTTATTCTATCATTTTGGCACCAAAAACCCTAGCAAATACCTAAAAACACCCTTAAATAGAGCATCTTAGCATTCATGCATGTGCATCTCAACAGTGTGTAAATTACTGTAATTAAGGCCAAAATTATAGAATAAATAAAGAAAAGAAAAAGAATAAAATATTGTAAATATTTTATGACCCAAAACCCCCGAGACCTAGGCATCTTGATGAATAGGTCGACAAGGAATAAAGTAGGGGGAGATAAGGTCAGAAATACAGTCAAAATACCTATTCATTCTATTCATTTCTTTATTCATTTTGGGACCTATTTTTGGTTCCACTTTTTATACATCAAATAAAGAAAATTTGTACATAAAAGTTGTAGATAAATTCATAAAGAAAAATACAAAATTGAGTTCACAAAAAGATCATGTACAGACAAAAAGATATGGTCTGAATAAGAATCCAAAATCCCAACTTCCCAGACCCGTATCTCACAAACGACAACTCCAAATGCAGTGTACTCACCTTTAATTGTATATAGAATAAAATAATCTATCCAATGGCGGTGGTTTCGCATTTGGCGGAGCTACGGTTTGAAAGTTGAGTTTTGGACCCCTATTGTACACTTGTACTGAATAAAATATTCAATTTATTCTTTATTCAATATTTATTCATTTTTATATTTTTATAATTTTGTAAATATTACTTATAATATATATGTGCATTAAAATTGAAATAAAATGTAAAGAAAAATAAAAATAAAAATACTTGTATAAAGACTACATAGGCATACTGCATACACTTATACCTATATACAATACATTTGTATTTTATTAAATATACAAAACATCTCAGAAAAATAAAATAAAAATATATTTATGTATATAAAAGTATGATATAATTTTACAAAATCATAAATAAAAATAATAAGAATAAAAATACATAAAATAAAATAAAATATTAAAATACATAGGTATTATACCTATATAGGGTCAAAAAGGTAACTTGTAAAAATATAAGTCATAAAAATAAATAAAAATCAGAATAAAATACTACATAAAATTTTGAACATTTTTTATTTTATAACTTTTATTTAATTCGGCCATTTACTATTTTAAATAGAATTAACAAATAATTTTTCCAAGGTTTTTCCTGGTTGGTCCACGTGGACCAACCAGGTGCAAACCCTAGTTGACTTCGGTCAACTAGCTGACCTACCCCCTGTAGACCCTGTCAGACTTGGTTTTTGAGACATCTTTGTGGCTTTTTCCCAGTTGATTCTTTCATGTTTTCGTGTTGATTCCTTCTGCAACAATGCTCACCAACTATCTATCTCACTCGCCCAAGCTTAATCTTGGTCTTTGGACCCAAGATTTGCAAAATATTTCTTGATCTTTGGAGCATCTCAGTCAGGGGTCAAACCAAATATAATGGCCCCCCACTTTTCAATTTGATTTCGAGTCCCCTTGGTCCACCCCTCTCCGCCTCTCTAGTGCTAGGATCCTTGCCGGAGGTGACAGCTCCGCCGCGAGCTTCTCAGCCAGGGCGAACGAGGTCGAGGGAAGCTCCAGTACCTCCGCCAACCGCCGGCGTCGAGGTATCTCTGGCTCCGGCCATCGAGGGCTTCCACCCGCTTTTTCCTTTATTGCTTTAGATTCCTGTTAGTGTAAGCTTGAAAACCCCTAAAGAAATTCGAAGTTACGATCACTGATTCGCCCAATCAAGCACCTTGGCCGGAGCGCACCTCCGGCCGTGCATCTCCATTTCGACTCGACCATCCCCAAGGCCATCCGAGGGTCCAGGCAGCTTGCCCTGGACCCCTTGACTTTGTTTGCAGGTCCAAGCCACTTCACGCGCGCCTGGAGGCGAGTTTTGGAGCTCGCCGGAGCAGCAGCAGCCTTCCAGCTCCGCCCGCTGCCCGAGAGCACCACGGGCTTCCCCGTGGATTTTGGACGCCCCCAGGAGATAGAAGACCGTTCCAGGAAGCTCCTTGTCCATTTTGAGGACCTGTCGTCGCCGGAGGAGGGAGATCGAGGTCGGAGAAGCTCGCCTCCGCCGGCGTTCTTCCCCGTTCTTGTAACCCTCTTCCCAGCCGTTGGATCAAGGAGGAGTCCCAGATCGCACAGCTGACGTTGGATCTCCGCATGCCTCATCCGTCGATCGTCTCCGGAGATCTGATCTTGGCCGCACATCCGCGAAGCGCCATCGGCCGTCCACAACGCGCCACGTGTTTAAGTGGCCCTCCATCCGCCGTTGGATCGCGCGCAAGAGGGTATTTTGCAACTAAACCCTCGCGCCTTTTTGTATTTAAGTTTTAATATTTAAACTTTTGCTAGTAGTGTAAAAACTTTGGGTTATTTGCATGTAAACCCGTTCCTTTATTTTATTTGCACTTTGGTCCTTCGCCACGTCACCTCACGTGACCTGTACACGTGAGGTGGGGGCATTTTGCAGAGGGGCCCTCGGTTGTTTGTTTATTTTGTTTTAATCCTAAAACTTTCGAAGCACGTGTATTATTTTTGGTTATTTTGCAAAGAGGCCCCCAGACTTTTGTGATATTGCTTTCCAGTCCTTCCCAGGCGCGTGCAAGTCACGCGCCCTAGTGGGTAATTTGTAAGCGTGCCCAGGCGGTTATTGTATTTGTATTTTGGTCCCAAAAATTAAATATTCAGAGTATATTTTTGTGGAAAAATTGCATGTTTGCCCCTGGATGTTTTAAATATTACACATATGCCCCTGCCAGGCCTGTTTAACATTTGTATGCTTGTTGTATTTATTTGAATGATCATTTCAAGCCCAAAAATTCCACAAAAATAGGTTTAAGTCTCTGGACATGTGTACTTTAACGCCAGCTATTTAGTTTTTGATTTTATTTTACTTTCATATTTATTAAAAATCAAAAACAGCCTTTTTGTGTACTGTCTACCTTAGAAAATACCAAAAAAATATCAAAACACCTCCAAAAATTCCCAAAAATTCACCTAGTGTCTATTTTATCCTATTTTAGTGTCAGTCCAAAAATCATTAAAAATCTCAAAAGAAAAACACTAAAAATCTCAAAAAACTTAAAAACTTCAAATAAATATAAAAAATAGTAGAAAAATCAAAAAATATAAACTCAGCTTCTGTTTATCCCTTATTCTGTTACTTTTATTAGAAAAATAGTGTGAAACATTTTTGCTACTGGTTGGTATTTTTAAATCTCATTTTACTCTCAGCCAGCCTCTTTTCCACTGTTTTGCCTTATTTCAGTATTTAAAAATATCAAAAACATCTTGAAAATTCCCTAAAAACCACAAAAACAGTAAAAAACCTTAAAAATACCAAAAACATTTTATTTCTGAATTTTTGAGTATTTTTGTGCATTTTTATAAATAGCTTAACTTGCCTTTTATTATATTGCCTTTACTTTCCAATATTGAAAAAGAAATTAAAAAAATATATAAAATATAAAATATAAAAATCAGAAAACTAAAAATCAAAATACAAAATTAAAAATTAAATGAAAAAAAATTAAAAATTAAAAACCCACAAAAATTGTAGTTGCTTGCTTGTTTAGTGTAGACACTTCACACACTCACACACTTTAGCATTTTTGCTTGAGCTACACTGTTTGTTCCCTGTGTTCGAACTCTCTGCATACTTGACACTATACACCATTTGTGCAGAGTTAAAAATAAATTTTAACTCCGCATTAGTTCTAATTCATTGATCTTAGTGTGGGTTAATTGTTGATTAAATACGGATTTCATTTGAGAGTCGCAACAGCGACGGTTATCTCCGCCTTGTGTGAGATACCAATTTAGACCCTCGTGAAATTCGCGTTTATCAGGCTTCAATCTTGAGCACCAAAGAAGGGGCCAAACTTGGTCAAAAGAGATTCAAAAACGAGATGGGAACTCAGTAGAGGCTTATGTACAGGATGACAAAGGACGACCTTCGAGGCGATATCACGGGTGGAGGAAGGAGTTATGGTGGGTGTCATGTACTCAGTGAGAATCAAGGATCTACAATGAAGAGATCTTATGAAGGGCCAACGTCCCCTCGAGCCGTGAATCAGTGGCTAAAAGATAAAGAAATAAGGCTGGTGCTAGGTTCTGACAAGGCTAGGGAGGCGAGTCAGAGAGTTGACCTGAGTCAACACTCCAAGCCACCTGGTTGGCCCATGTGTTCCCAACCAGGAAAAACCAACCCAAAAATATTGGAAATTGATCAATAAATAGTAAATAGTTTTATTAAATTAAAATTATAAAGTAAAAAATGCTTATTATTTTCAGTAGTATTTTATTATGATTTTTATTTATTTTTTTCGAGAATATTAATTACAACTTTATTTTTAGGGTTCCATTTATAGGTATATTTATCTATATTTTTGTATATTTTATTTTTATTTTGTATTTTTAAATTTTATTATTTTATTATCATATTTTATATATTTATAACGTTATTTTTATATATATAAATATATTTTTATTGTATTTTTTCTTATGTAATATATTATACTTAAATAAATAGGGATATTAAATATATAGGTATAAATATTGGTATTTTATTTATGTATTTTTTTATTTTATTTTTATTTATTTATTATTTTATTCTAGTTTTAATGTTTACATGTACTATAAATAATATTTACAAAATTATAAAAATAATAAAGAATAAATAAAATTGAATATTTTATTCATGTATATTGTACAATAGGGGTCCAAACCTAACTTTCACACCTTAACTCAAAAAAAAATATGAAACCACCTTCATTAAATAGCTTAATAAAAGTTATATACAATTAAATAGATTTTAATACATTTTGAGTTTTTATTTGAGAGATATGGGTATGTGAAGTTGGGATTTTGGCTTTTGATTTAGAGTATAACTTTTACACTATTTATTATTTTTGCATGAAATCAAATTTATTATTTTCTAAATAATTTTATCTACAATTTTTCATGTACAAAATTCTTTTTTAAGGTATAAAAAGTGGAAAATAAATATGTCCAAAAAATGCATTATTTGATGAATTAATAAATGTGATTTTTATTGTATTATTGACCCTTATCTCATCCTACTTTATTCCTTGTCGACCTAGTCATCAAGATGCCTAGGTCTCTGGGTTTAGGGTCATAAAATACCTTTGGTATTTTCTTTTCTTTTCTTTTCTTTATTCTATAATTTTGGCATTAAAACAATATTTTATATAGTATTTATACAACAAAGAATGGGATATTAATTTGTACAAATTAAGAGGTATTTACATGCATTAGCGAGGGTTTTAAAGCTAAAATGATAGAATAAAAATGATGAAATGGAGATTCATCATGTGGTCGCTCGTGGATTAGCGAATCAGAGTTCTTCCTCTGCCTCTCGCCGGAGCTCCTCCATTTCGCTCATCCCCTTGCGTGGCATCTTCATTTTGGCTCGAGGGGACTCGCCTCAAGCCTTGAGTTTTCCTCTGCATCTTATGCGACACATAGACATTTGTAGGTCCTATTCCACACTAGGAGGAGGTTCCCAGGTGCCCCATTCCTCATCGAGCTCCATGCCTCTCCCGAGTGAGTTTCGGACTTTCTTGACGGCACCAGTCGGTGTGGGATTCTTCCAGGAAGCTCAGACGACCGCCAGCGAGCCCCCAGGTGGTCGGAACACGGAGAAACACATGATCAAAGGAGGGACATGGAAGTGGTATTCCCTATTCTTCCTCATATCGCTAGAGCCGTCGAATCTTCAACGAGGCCCCATATCTAATTTGGGTCGTTCACCATCAGATGAACATGTGCCTTGCTCCCAGCCATTGATCGAGTTAAGTGGCACTTACGTGGCGCCACTATAACCATCCTTTGGGGTGCGAGTATAGGGTAAATATCACATATGCCCCTCACATTTTTGTTTATTTTTATTTAGTATTTAGATTTCAGTAAGAAGTATAAATAATTGTGGATATTTTGCACGGATTATTGTGGATATTTTGCACGGATCCATCGCCTTTTTATGTATTTACATCGGTGTTCATGCGAGCTCACCACACGTGGTCCCCCATGTGAGGTGGGTATTTTACAAGTATACCTCTACAAGTTTTTTATTTATAATTGATCCAAAAATTTCTATATTCAGTGTTAATGTTTCTGGAAATTTTGTAAAGAGACCTTGAACTTTTTGTATATTACAAATATACACCTTCCATGGCGTATAATAAAAAAATTCACGGCAAAATTGTAGGAATACCCTGGATTTTATTTTAGGGTTCTGGAATGCATGTAAACTTATTTATATTTGCAAAATTATCCCTACCAATATTCAATGTTTGTGCATGTTTGTTTAATTTTTATGCATATCATTCATGCTCCAAAACTTATGCAAAAATAGGACAATGTACCTCAATGCATGTCCAATGCTACATATTTTTTTTGCATTTTATGCACATTCCTATTTATTAAATAAAAAAGTGCATATTTTTCCCTATTTAGCTTAAATATACCTAAAAATTATAAAATAATTTTGAAAAATAAAAAAAAATATATTTGTCTATTATAGTATTTTATAGTTTTAGACCAAAAATCCCTAAAAATCAAAAAAATGGTAAAAAAAATTAAAAAGATCTAAAATCCTATAAAAATTATATAATTTCTGCAAAAAACTCAAATTATTATTTCTATTTGATTTTAATTAATATATATTACTAGATATGAAAATACTTTTGGGGAATTTCGACTTTGTTTTATAATTTTTAAATCTCAAAATAACTCAGCTTATTTATTTAATCCTTGTTTTGGGATATTTTCAACTTTAAAAATACCTAAAAATTAGCAAAAAAAACTTGAAAATAAAAAAAATACAAAATATAAAAAACCCCAAACATGTGATTTTATAAATTTATATTATTTTTAGCTATATATATAATACCCTACCATGTATTATATATCTTTAGATACATATATATAGTTTATATTATTATTATAAGTATTCGAACTACCTTCTTAAGATTTCAAAACCAAAAAATATGTATAATATATAAACTGGACTATAATTCTTAATATTTTTCTAATTTTTGTATATTCATTATATAATATGCAGATATACTTTATATCATATATATACATAATCTTGTATATAATTATATACTCTTATATATCCATATAACATTATGTTATATAAATTAAAATTAAAAAGAAATTAAGAATTATAAAACTTAAAAATGAAAACATTCAAATAAAAATTTAAAAAACAAAACCCACAAAAATACTAAATAAATCTTGGGTACGTAATTCATTTTGATTAGCAATAACCATTAAGCTACCTTGTTTGCTCTCAGTGGTTCGACCTCTACATGCTTACACACTATACACCTTTGTTTGTAGAGTAAAATAAATATACTTCACATTTTTGCCATTTATTTGATTAGTAATGTGTTGGGGATACTTGTTCTCGTAGTACGGGATTCGTGAGCGGACGCCTCAGTGTCACTCTCTCTTTGCTATTCTTTTAGTGCGGATATTTTAGATACTTGCGGATTCCATCTAAACACTGCTGCGATTTAGAATATCCGTGGATATTTCCTAGAGGCGGTCGTCATCGCTCGAAAGAAGCTCCCAAGAACCATCACCTGCAGGCTCTTCGAGCTAGGCCCCTCATTCCAAAATGGTGGATAATCATTCTTGCAGTTGGTGATAACCCCTTTATGGGAAGTTGAGAGGGATGCAATATGGCTGGGAGTCGTGGGGCGGTTACATAAAACGAAAGAGAGGGTCATGCAAAGATGGGTGGTTGCAAGTGGGCCGAGTCGTGTGGAGGAGATGGGGAGCGTGGGCTGGCCAATCATGGAGAGAGAAGCAGAAACGCGGGACCGAGGAGGGTGATTGCCACAAGAGAGATAGAGGGGCGTAGGATGTTGGGCCGCATACTGCCACAAGAGGCGAGGCGGTGGTTGCAGCCAATGTGACAAAGGCGACGGAACCATCACATCACCAAATGTAGGGAGGGGATGCAGAGCGGCTTGGGAAAGAGGAAAAGGCGCCATGTGCCACACGCAAGGGCAGCCATGTGGCGGTAATAAAAAGTAAAATTAAAATAAAAATAAAAATAAAAATAAAAATAAATAATAATTATTAATTATTAAAATAAATAAATAAATAAATAAACTAGTAACTAAAATAAATAAATAAATAAATAAAGTAATAAAAAATAAATAAAAATAAATAAATAGATAATATAAAATGAAAATAAAAAATAATAACGATTAAAAATAAATTTAAGATAAAATAATAAAGAAAATGGGGGTGACATGTGGCGGCTCCATGAGTTGTCACCTATCCCTCCCAGAAAATTCTAAAATTAAATTCAAAGAAATATAAAAAGGAAATAACAAAGTAAGTCAACTCAAAAAGTGATAAACATGAAAGTTGTTCGTCTTGACGAGATCTACAACTTTGTGAAGGATCTAAAACCAAAAAAAATCATATGTACAAAAACTATTTTTGGTGGTACTCTATAGATATAAAATATCGTATTTTTATCTTTTGCATTTTTATTATTTTTTAAATAAGTTGAAAATATAAATAAATTTAGAGAAAATATAAAATAAATATTTACAACTTATCTATTTTTTTTGGGATTTTTAACAATTAATAAAATAAATAAATAAAATAAAGGGGACATATGTATACAGTATATATACAAATTCAAGTTGATTTATTTTCTTTGATTTTTCCCTCAATCTTTATTTGGATTTTTACACATTTTATTAAAATAATAATAAAATAAATAAAATTCAAAATAAATAAAATAAAAAGGATTATTTTTATACATAAAATAATAAGTTCAAAATAGGTTACTATATATAATATACAAATAGGGGCCCAAAATCTAAGTTTCGCGTATGAACTCCAATTTTTAATGTGGTTTGTTTTGAAGGTAATTGAGCGTAAATTAATTCAAAGTGAGTAGGGTCATAGGAGATCCTATGAGAGAGATATTCACATTTAAGGCTTTATTTTGAACTATGGTTTGGGACTTATTGGGCAATTTTACAATTTAGTATTTTGATATTTTTCATTTATTCGTGTTAGTAATATGTACAATATTGTGTTGATTTTATTCAATCCAGTTGTAATGAAAAATACTATAAAAATAGGAAAGATATGGTAATATACATGTGATATTTACATGAGAATTTTGAGCTTCTTATTCAATGCAAATAAGCATGCTAAAATGCAGATATTATGTACAAGTGCATGAATGATAAACATAAAGAATAGATGATGAAATCCAGCTAATTACTTGAGAACGAAGCTTTATTTTCAAATTTTAGAGTGATAAAATCACATATTCATCAATCCACGTAGCAATTTCAGTTATAGATAAAAAACCAAACACAAGTGTACACGTATTTAACGTGGAAACCCTCCTAGCAAAAAAATCATGGCCATAGTCTCCTGATCCGATCTTTCAACATGAGCCGCATGAGTCTTCTACTAATCTGAGTTGCTTACATGAGTAACCCAACCTTATTACAACTTGAGTTAATTATGCAGTCAACTCAACCATATCTCGGTAAACAAACCTAACAACTTCAATATCAAATTAAATATGCAATGGAAACTTTGGTGCAAAACCAACACAATGTTTACAGGTAAAGAGCAAGCTTATAATACGTGTCGAACATTGACATGTTGGACTGAGGCGCATAACATAAGATAACATTTACTGTTTTCTCTAACATAATAGAGAGTGAAGAATAAAGGAAAGAAGAATGATCCTCGTTATATGTGTTTTAGAATGAGGTATGAGGTTGTACTATCGGTCTAGGATCCCATAGCTGTTGGCTTTGGAAAGTAGACATTTTTGGACAAATCAGGAATGGAACTACTTCAGAAGTATTTTCAAATAGAAGTTGATCGACCATAATATTGATGAATCATGATTCATCACTCTAAAAGCTTGAAAATAGAGCTTTGTTCATGAGTAATTAGCGGCATTTTTCCATCTATATTGCATTATTAGCATTCATGCATGTGTAAATAATATCTGCATTTTAGCATTCATGTTTGCATTAAATAAGAAGCCCCAATTCACTTGTAAAAATAGTTGTAAATACCCTATTTGTATCTATTTTTATACTAACTCAATCCCAATAAAACCAACTCCATAGTGTACATATTACTAACACTAAGAAGGAAAAATATCAGAAAAATACCAACTTGTAAAAATTATCCAATAAAACCCAAATTCAAGTTATATTAAGAACCTTTAATCTGTATATCTATCTCAAATAGTGTCCGATTTAGTTTCTATTCACATTTTAAAGTAATATATATTCAAAGATCTTCAAAACAAGACCAATTCATTAAAATCGGAGATCGTATGTGAAACTTGGGTTTGGGCCCCTATTGTATATTGTACATATTGACCAGATTGCCCTTGTATTTTATCCTTTTATTTTTCTTAATTATTAAAATCCAAAAAAATAGATTAATTTGTAAATATTCCTTCCATATTTTCTCTATTTTTATTTGATTTTTCTCTTATTAAAAAATGACAAAAAATACAAAAGATAAAATGTGGTATTTTATATCTATAAGGTACCACCCAAAAATACACTTTGTACATATGACTTCTTTTGATTTTTGGTCCTTCACAAAAGTGTAGATCTCGTCAAGACAAGCAACATTTTGTGTTGACTACTTTTTGATTTTAACCCTTTGTTATTTTTTATTTCCTGTACATTTAATTTTGATTTTTCAGGTGCGACTCGTGCTCGCTCATGGAGCCGCCACGTGTCACCCTATTTATTATTATTTATTAATTTCGTATTTTATTTTAGTATTTATTTATTTATTTTATTTATTTTATTTAATTAATTAATTTCTTTTATTTATTTTTCTCTTCTTTATTCTAGTAACCGACTTATTTTATTTATTTATTTATATTTTATTTTATTTTCCCACTTTTCTACGTCTTCTCTTCTCCAACTTGTTCCCCACTCCAAGTCAACTTTCTCCACCACTCCATGTTCTCCACTTCTCTTTTAACTTCCTCCTCTTCCTTTTTCCTTTCTCTCCTCCTTCCCCCGATTCACATCATCCGCCATTTGTTCAATTGAGAGGGGAGAGACCACCAGCCCCCGAGTGTTGTCAGTGACAGCTTCAACATCTTTTGGTCGAGAAACGATGGTTTCAAAGGTGAGATTCATGAGGACTCCTCGTGTCGTTTGTGCACTCTTCAGTCACAGCCAAGCTTCTTCGATTTTTTGCTGAGTTGAATCGAGGAGACGACAGGAGTGCATCATAGCTCCTCCAAAATCTGGTGATCCTACAGGTAAATTTTC
Source organism: Ottelia alismoides (assembly GCA_037367405.1). Lineage (NCBI taxonomy): Eukaryota > Viridiplantae > Streptophyta > Magnoliopsida > Alismatales > Hydrocharitaceae > Ottelia > Ottelia alismoides. The sequence goes on from JAZKJV010002773.1 coordinate 630,978, forward strand.
TATCCTATCGCCTCATTTAATTTTATCTAACATATTTTTTTCTTTGATCGTATACCATTCATCATATTCATCACTAATATCCTCAATCACCACTCATAATCATTTTTTATTTTTACATTCATCATCAATCATCACACACACACCACCTCTTCATTTATACATTTTATTCCCTGTTTTAAAAAAACTACAAAAAAATAACCAACAGGTTCTCCTCGTCGCCCATGCATCTCCGAATGCCACCGTCGCGTGCGTAGCCCCTCACTTCTCGTGTAGCCGACCTCCCTCATTGTCCCCGCTCCTGCATGTCCTCCTAGGTCGCAGGAACCACCCCCTCTCCCACCGGCCCTCAGCTGCCCCTCCTTCAGTGGTAGCAGGCCACGACCCACCTCGCGACAGCGGCAGCAAGCCCAGCCGCCGTGTGCCCTGCTTGGCTCCCCTCACCGTAGCGCTGCCACAAAGGTCCCACTGCTCTCCACCGCAGCCACGCACTAGCAGGCCTCACCCCATCTCCTGCATTGCCAGCCCCTCCGAACTGCATCGACGCCAATGCGCCGCCCGTGGAGCCCGCGCACGACGCCCACGCCACCAACCTCAACCACACATGTGGCTCGCCGTGAGACCGTCGTGTGCCTCGCGCACGCACCGACACTGTGCACCCAGACCCCAGCTGCCGCCATCTGTCGCACCATCCTCAAACCATTGCTCCTTTCGCGCGCGTCCTTCCCGCGCAACCATCGCCGACCACCGTGCTGCCTCGCGTGGCTTCTCCGACCGCCTGGTCGCGCGCTCTAGCGTGCGCCGCCGTTCCCACGCCCGTAACTCCGCCCCTTCCGTCGCGCATCCTTGCGCCTCAGTCGCTCCAGCCACACACTGCCCGTCTCGTTGCACCTCCATTGGACGCGTCGCCCCGTGGAGTCGCTGTCACCAGAACGCACATCAGACCACCGCCATGTGCACGACCGCGCGTGGTCACCGGCCCAGCCGCCACCCCTCCAAGAGGTCGACCAATTCGTGCCCTAATTAACTTGGGTGCCAAGAATTGTTGTCCAAAAAGGTCCATTTTATTTTTTTTATCTTTTGGAAACATTGCACCTTAAATCTTTCAGCTTGTTTAATTTCTAACGTACACCTGTACGTATTTTGATTTGTTTATTTCATTTCTGTAATTGCACGGACACCCCTATGCTAATGCTCTAATTTGGGTATTTATTTTGCATCATTTTTTATTTAAAAAATAACATTTTGTAGAGAAACAAATTATTTATCATTTGGATATTTATTTACATTTTTGTGAGCATTGAATATTTTATTAAAAATCAAAGATTGAAATTCAGTGTTATTTTACTCATTTATACTCTGAAACTCGTAGATACTTAAATATTACTCCAAAAATTGTGAAAAAAATCTAGATGATGACTCTACGTGGTTTTAAATTACAATCCAAATTTCATTTAAAATGTATGTGTCCTTTGCATAAAATAAATCGTTTAGTGCTTTTTGTATATGATTTTTAATTAAATCCACAAATAATATTTTTGTGAAATTTCAACTTTTCTTGATTGCTCATTAAAATATCTGTCTGAGATAATTTTACTTATGGATGATTTTATTTCGTGGATTGATTAGGATTAGGATACTAACAATCATTGTGTTCTCAATAAAAAAATCATAAAAAATCAAACATTGTTAGAAAATTCAAAAAAATCAGGGTAGCTTCATTTCATCATTTTTCACTTCCAGTAAAAATTTCATAATTTTTGCGTCTTGTTTGCATGAAAAATTGCATAAAAACCCTAAAACGTTTGTATTTTTCATCATTGCGTTTTAACCACAAAAAATCCAAAAAATACATTTTTGCATTCATCGTTGAATTAGGTTTTAGGAAAAATATAATTTGGCCAAATTTGGACTAATTTCACATTAAAATTAATTTGCCTAAGTGGTTTGTTTTCTTATAACCGAGTTCATCTGAGGTCGTGCATTTGCATTTTGATCGCATAAAAAAATACAAAAAACCCATTTGGAAAATCATGAGCTAATTCCTCTAACCTTCCGAAGTTGTTCCTTTGCCTCCTTGAGTTGACCCTGGAGCTTGCCCAGGTTAAAAACTTAAAACCGCACAATATTCATCGATTTCATATGGCTAATTTTTGATCGATCCTGATTGCCCGACTACAATAAAAATAACACGCATCCAATTAAATCAACAAGGGCTATTCAGTGAGTACGTCAAATGGCTCGTTGCCGGGCAGGCAAATGGCTTAGGAAGGTTTTAGAAAATAGGTTTTTGATTTTCCATCCCCCGGGTAGTCTTATTCCTGATTTTTCTTGTGAATATTTCCCTGTTTATTTTGTGTCGTTCTCTCTGACCATTGTTTTTTTTGTGTGAGGAACACAAGGCATCAAGGTGATTCGCCAGGCGAGCCGAAGAACCAGCATCGATTTGAATTGAGTGGTTTTGATAGAATTTGTAAAAAAGTGTATGCATTTACAGTGGCTCCTGTTTGGGTTCTCATGCATGTAATTGAATAAAAAGAGTCTATGTGTTTGTGTGGTTGATTGACGCAGGATAGGACCAGCACTTGCGTCTCTTAGAGCTTTCTTAGGACTGTTTATGCTCGTAATATATAGGACCACACTTCACCATTAAAAGATGCATTTTGACTGCAGAACTTAGTCAAATTTAACTTGTTCTTCACTCGCTAATAGAACTGCTTCTCTAGGAGCGGCTTTTCGTATATTGCATTCATTTAGCATAAATTTCAATTCTATTTTGCATCCCGTATCTAGAGAGCTGCAGGCACTGTAAGTCTTCTTACTCAAGCATTCATCATCGTTTTCTCGATCGCATCGGCTTTTTCCGATTCCCTCTCTTGGTTTTTCTAACTAGGATAAAAGAATTGGGACTGAACGTTAGACGTGATTACTTGTGTGGATTAACTAAAGTGGCAACTAATCTCTAAAATCAGGACTGCTAAATTGAATTGGACAAAAAATTGACTAAAATTAATCCTTCTTTGCGGGAGAGTAACCCCGACCTTGATTTCAGGTTGAGTGAGGGTACAGAGTGTGTGTGCACAACCTAAGATAGAGACAAAATCCCTGCCTTCCATATCACGTACCTCGATCCTAGCAAATATCACAGGTTGAACTATTTGAGGTTTGACTGACCAGCACCAAGTAGCCTTCGCCTACTTCGGCAGGTAGACAGGGGCGAAATAGCGGTGCACCGCGACAAGTTCTTAGTAACCCCTCTGGGGTGAAGTTATAAGCCTTGTCAGCCTCCGCCTACTTTGATAGGTAAATAGGGGCATGTCCTTAAACTTCTCAACTGGTGATAGGAGCGAAGAGAGGAAGGGTGTTGGTATCTTAGGCAGAAGGATAAACAGGGAGATGCATCTGGCTTTGAATCGACTTCCTTTTAAGGCCACGTAATCCTTGTTATTTGCGTGAAAATCACACTTAAAATCAACAGATTAATCGGAACCGGCTTTGGGTCCTTCACCGTGTTGAGTGTGAACTTAGGATTTGCACTTGCATTTGTCTTTATGTCTGTTTGTGTGTGTTATCCTGTGTTGTTGCACATTTTCTACCTCGATCTGCTTACATTCATCCTTTCCCTCCTCAAGATGTCGGGATATTGGTCCCCATACCTTGAGACCTCTATACATTCCTCCTCGACCATATACCGTTCATCTTCGCCTTCTCCTTCTTCCATATATCCTCTGCCATCCACGAGAGACCTTTACCCGTGGTCAGTCCACCTCGACCCGATTATGGAGTCAGAACTTTGACTGACTTCTCCACTTCATCGCATTTCTCCCTACTCCATATTCTAACACTCTGGATCCACTTCCATCTTGGGCCGACTGTCCTTATTCTCGAGAACTTTTGGAATCAATGAATCATACGAAGAGCAAGACACTATTGAGACAGATGACTGGCGGAATTACCCACCCACATACTTCATTTCCTTCTTCATATGAATGATGGGACAGGTCAAAGAATCATACACACACGTCCTGACTTGACCTTAGGGCAAAACATGGTCGATAGAACATACCGAATGAAGAGGCATGCACCTTATGTCTTCCTGACTTGATTGACCCTAGTAATGAAGCCTACATTAACCAGCCTTCATATCACACATTCGGAGAGCTTACACATTCACAGGATTGGACTCATGTGCTAGACTTACGAGGCCTCCATTCATTGACTCCATTATATGAGGCTCCGACCAATATCTGCCATACAGATGGTCCATACTCGACTCAGAATTACATGCCCAGAGTCTAGGTATGTTGAGTATGAGACCCCAATATCTCAGCAGTTGCCTCCAATTGAGCAGAACTCTTCCATGATTCGTAATGAGAACTTTGTGAGGATGACATCTCTAGACTTATTGAGAAAAATGAATCATTTGGTAACAAGCTGAGAGATGTCACAGAAATATTGCACTCAATTTTTGTCAGCCTGGTTATGAAAGTGGGGAACACCATAAGTGGATTTGTCCAATAAAACATTAGGGAACCCATACACTCTGTACAACTGGAGTCAATTTTACTTCCCTCTTCTACTAACCACTTACCTTCCAATCCAGAGTCCGATCATTCATCCATCAAAAACATCAAAAAATGGAAAATCCCAAAAATACCAAAACATTGAAAATCAGAAAATTTCATAAAAATAGAAAATGAAACAGACTTAAAAAAATTGGATCCTATCCTAAGGGAAGCACATAAGGAATTGATTTTTAATCTTCCCTTAATAAAGGCCATAGATCACTTCCCTGACCTTAAACGATTTGTGAGAAGTAAATTGATACTCAAGAGGCTGGGCAATAAGAGGATAAGGACTGAGAGACACATAATGTCTATGGCCACCTCCTTGGTGACGGAGAGAAAGACCAAGAGCCGCAGAATGAAGCAATTGCCTAGGGTTGAATGTGAAATCAAAGACACTACCTTTACCCATGCAAGAATCGATGATGACTCTCCAATAAATATCCTCCCGACCTCTGTGTTTGACAAGCACAAACTTCGACCAATCCGAAAGTCGAGAGAGATCGTTCAGCTGGCTGATCGATCTATCAAATTGCCGAGAGGAAACATTTCAGTCATTGTAGCTTTTCAAGGTGTGCTACTCCATGTAGACTTCACATTCATTGACATTGAGCACTGAGGAGAGTTTACCCAGTCTCCCATTATTCTCGGGAAGCCGTTCTTAGCCTTGGCTAAGGCGACTATAGATTGCGAGAGTCGGGAAATCAGATTTACATCATTGGGAGCGCTCCGACCTCACCCATTCTTTGATACACTTTAATCTAAGTTGACCCGCATATCCGCAGACAGTCGTTACCATCGAGAGATAGATGAGTCCCTCATCTCTACTATACCTGAAATATTGATTGTCTGGACGACCGTTGGTTCAGAGACTCCCCACACCTCCACATCACCAATTGCTTGCACCACCACCATGCCAGCTTCTAAGGAGGATTCACAACCTGAAGGTGTCATTGAGTCGGACATGATTTTGCTGATTGTATTGACCATTTTGATGATCTGACACAAGAGCCCAATAATGCAAAGCCAACTGAGATTACTAGCACCTCCCTGAGAGAGTGTTGACCCTTCAGGAATACTACAATCTATATGGTGACTCGTCTGATGCGGAATCCATGGTCAGCACCGCACCACAACCTGAACCTTCAAAGGAGACAACCAAGACTAAATTAACCCCACATAAAAACACGGTTGCTCCTTCCTCTAGTCAATTATCTAGTGAGACGAAGTCAAGAATTGATTCCTCTAGGTGTTCCCCTGAACCCCTCAAGGCGCGTCGCTCTGCTCTCCCTCTCAATGATTCAGGTTCTAGAAAATCGACTAAGAAAGTCTCCTTCAGCATTCCGGAGAAGGAATTTTCGGAGGAATCCTCATCGGGTCCAGATAAGGTGGTTTATATGAGTGAACTCAGTTCGGTTGTTCTTAAGCCCTACTTGAGCAAGCAGCCATGTGTCGACCCTCATTGGATGATCCCTACACCTCATTATTATTCATATAAGGACGATTCCGACAGTGACACATGTGTATATTACCCATCTCCTCGCTCTTGCAAGAAGGTTCGTCGCAAACCTTCTTGATCCTTGTATATTCTCACTCCTCCTTGCATATGTTTTCTTTCCCTCCCTCCCCACTGATTTGAATCACTCGCCCTTGCTCCATATCGTTTCATTTTATGGCTATACATAGGATGGCCAAATCCTAAGTACAGGGGGGAGAGTGACTCGAGTCTCTTCACCATTCTCTATATATTCTCTAGATCTCATCGGTTTTCACACTTGCTCATGTCCTATACTTAGGCTGACTAGAGCCTAAGTATAGGGGGGACCAATGCCCGCTCTGTATAGTTATTCATCCCTTTCTCCTCTTAACCTCGCCCGCCCCATTTTTGATCTTCTTCTACACTTAGGCTGCCAGAGCCTAAGTATAGGGGGTGGAACGACTTCTATACTTTTTGTTATTTTAACTCTCCTACACTTAGCACGAGCTATGTCTTTTTCCTTGCGTCCCGTGCTCTGAGGACATCGCATATGCCAAGTATAGGGGGCGTGTATATATTACATATATACTTTACTCATAGCTCGTACTGCCACGGATTTTTGTATATATTATGCAATAATTACGGGGTGGGTAAAAATTGAAAAAAAAATAAAATTCATGTATACTTGTATATTGTATAACACTTGTATAATTTGTAAAATACTTATAATTCTTGTAAAATTTGTTGTAAAATAGGAGGTATAACAAAAACAAAAAAACCAACAAACAAACAAAATGCAAAAAATATAGGCTTCTTATTTACTCTTGCATATCATCCTTGCATTTCAAAAAAAAATCTTGCATGTCTTGCATTTCATAACATGTCATCTGCATCTCATCTGCATATCTAGCGTATGCAAAGTGACAAGTTAGTGAGTTCTGAACCAAGTTATGAATATATGTTGAGGATGGATTTGATTTTACCGTAATCTACCTAATTTCAGAGGAACCTTATAGGAACCGGAGTTAAGATTTTTCAGGTCAAGTGACTTAATTCTTTGAGTCTGCAAGTCTATGTTCACATGTCATCTTGATTGGTCTAAGTAGAATATTTCGTACACACGCACGATTCTTTTCGATAGTGACCTAACTTGGACAAGCACCAAGCACGTACCTCTTCATTGATGTGGTAGTGAGGAGGTAGAATCCTTTATCTTGGAGTAGCACACGGGTGGAAACATCCGTCCTCCTCTAGGGAGGGTAGTGCATCTCAACCTAGTCTGGTGGTGTTGACGTCTAAGGACGGGATGCTGTGGATTGCAATAAAGCTTCAAAAAAGGAATAGTCTACAGGGTCAAAAGGAAACACTCTTGATGTACATGCTGCACCTTGTATATAGTTCAAAAAAAGGAAAAAAAAAAGAAAAAAAAGGAAGAGAGAACTCCAGCAAAAGTGGACAGGCCTGATTGAAAATAAAATGCCTGTCAGAGTCTGTATATTTGCAGGGCATATGCTTCAAAGCCTCATACTATAGAAGCTTGCAGCTGGATGACTTGGCTACACTGATCAAGCATCCTAGGATAGGAAGCTACACTAGCTACTGTCCATTCTTCTCTCCACCCCTCTTCTTGGGCTAGTTGCACTTGAACTTAGAAGGGAATACCTCGCTACTCAAGGAAAGAGTTGCTAGACCGAGGAATTAGATTTACCTTTTTAGAGGAGGTTGTTTCTTTGCCATTTATGATGTGGAGAGCTATATTTCACTTACACATTACAAGTGAGATTCATGGTCGTCAAAATTTGCGTATGAGGATTTGTTTTGACCTGACTTTCGAGGTGATTTGAATAAGAGACTTGTGGAACTTAAAGGCTGTTAGGTCTTAAAATCAATTCCCAATAAGGTTCAGCCATATTATTAATCCAAAGTTCTCATTTTCAACTTTTGTTCTTGACGTTGGTATGGAACCCAAAATCATTTCACTTTTTGCATTTCATTTTAGTTGCTCGAGGACGAGCATGGTTTAAGTATAAGGGGTTGATGAATCTGTAATTCATTACTCTAAAAGTTGAAAATAGAGCTTTGTTCCTGAGTAATTAGAGGTATTTTTCCATCTATATTGCATAATTAGCATTCATGCATGTGTAAATAATATCTGCATTTTAGCATTCATGTTTGCATTAAATAAGAAGCCCAATTCACTTGTAAAATCACATGTAAATACCATATTTGTATCAATTTTATACTAACTCCAAATCCAATAAATCCAACTCCATAGTGTCATATTACAAACACTAATAAAGGAAAAATATCAGAAAAACACCAACTTATAAAATTGTCCAATAAAAGACAAATCCAAGTTTGAGATCAAGAACCTTAAAATGCGCATATCTCTCTCATATAGTGTCTGATTTAGGTCTACTCACTTTTAAAGTAATATACATTCAAGGACCTTCAAAATAATACAAATTTCATTAAAATCGGAGATCGTATGTGAAACATGGGTTTTGGGCTCCCATTGTATATTGTACATTAAAAGAGCTTGCTTTGAAGCTATGTCTAAGGATAGAATAGAGGAAACTGTCACAGACTATAAAATAACGAAGAAGGAAGCAAAGAAGGCTATAAGCGAAGCTAAGTCAAAAGCTTATGAAGTTTTGTATAAAAATCTCGACTCTAAGGAGGGCCAGAAGGATATATTCAGGTTGGCCAAAGCAAGAGAAAGAAAGACCAAAGACCTTTCTCAAGTGAGATGCATTAAGGACGAGGAAGGTCACGTGCTTGTTACTCAGAAGGATATAGAGACTAGATGGGAGCAGTACTTCCATAAACTTTTCATTGGAGAAGGAAATAGAGAGATCACTTTGGGTGATCTAGCTAGTAGTGAAAGTTACTTGAATCGTGCATGCTATAGATGAACAAAAAGAAAAGAAGTAGAGGAGGCTTTGAAGGTTATGAGACCTGGGAAAGGTGTTGGACCGATGACATCTCTGTAGAAGTATGGAAAGTTTTAGGTAAGCGTGGTTTGACTTGGCTTACGAATCTATTCAATTTTATTTGACGAAGCAAGAAAATGCCTGAGATTGGAGGGGGAGTATCGTGGTGCCTCTTTATAAGAACAAAGGAGACATTCAAAATTGTTCAAATTATAGAGGTATCAAGCTGATGAGCCACACTATGAAAATTTTAGAACGTGTGATCGAAAGAAGGTTGAGGCAAGTTTTTCAAGTAAAAGAAAACCAGTTCGGATTCATGCCAGGTCGCTCAACTATTGAAGCCATCCATTTGCTGAGGAGAACAATGGAGATTTATAGAGCTAAAAGGAAGAATCTCCATATGATCTTTATTGATTTGGAGAAGGCTTATGATTCCATCCCACGAGAGATACTGTGGAGAGTTTTGGAGAAGAGACATGTACATGTCCTATACATTAATCTCATAAAGGATATGTATGATAGGGCTTTATCTTGTGTGAGGACCCCGACGGGGAAGACTGACTATTTTGATATCAACATTGGTTTACATCAAGGTTCAGCTTTGAGTCCATTTCTTTTTACTTTGATTATGGCCGAGTTGACAAGTCACATTCAGGATGAGTTACCTTGGTGTATGTTATTTGCTGATGATATTGTGTTGATTGACGAGACTAGAGATGGAGTAAATGAGAAGCTTGAGGTTTGGAGACATGCATTGGAGACTAAAGGTTTTCGAATAAGTAGGGCTAAGATGGAATATATGGAATGCACCTTTGATGGAAGCAATGGTGAAGGAATCGAGGTGAAGATTGGTGACGATAACATTCAGAAGAGAGATCCTTTTAGATATCTGGGATCTATTTTGCAACATGATGTGGAAATTGATGGAGATGTTACTAACAGAATAAATGCAGGCTGGCTAAAGTGGAGAAGAGTCTCCGTTGTTCTCTGTGATAAGAAAATTCCTTTAAAAATTAAAGGAAAGTTTTACAAAGCAGCAGTGAGACCTGCTATGCCTTATGGTTCTGAATGTTGGCCTGTGAACCATAGACATGTGCAGAGAATGGTTGTAGCAGAAATGAAAATGCTAAGATGGATGTGTGGACATACACGTAAAGATCGGATTTGGAATGATGCAATCAGAAAGAAAGTTGGTGTAGCTCCGATCGAGGATAAGATGCGAGAAAACCGCTTAAGATGGTTTGGTCATTTGCAAAGAAGGTCAACTGATGCACCGGTTAGGAGGTGCGAGTGTTGGGATGTTGAGCCGGCTAAGAGAGGGCGAGGATGGCCCAAGAAGTGTTGGAAAGTGACTATACGAAGGGATCTTAGTTTTTAGGATATAAGTCCAAGATTGACCTAAAATAGATCTGAATGGAGGCGAAGAATCCATGTAGCCGACCCTACTTAATTGTGGGAAAAGGCTTTGTTGTTGTTGTTGTTGATTGTATATTGTACATATTGGCCAAAATGCCCTTGTATTTTATCCTTTTATTTCTTAATTATTTAAAATTCAAATAAATAGATTAAATTGTAAATATTCATTCCACATTTTCTCTATTTTTATTTGGATTTTTCTCTTATTTAAAAAAATAATAAAAAATACAAAAGATAAAAATGTGGTATTTTATACATATAAGGTACCACCCAAAAATACACTTTGTACATATGACTTCTTTTAATTTTTGGTCCGTCACAAAAGTTGTAGATCTCGTCAAGACGAGCAATTTCATGTTGACCACTTTTTAACCCTTTTGTTAATTCTTTTTTATTTCTTTACATTTAATTTTTTATTTTTTCAGGTACGACACGTGGTAGTCCTGGAGCTGCCACGTGTCACCCTATTTTTTATTATTTATTAATTTCGTATTTTATTTTATTTTTTATTTTTTATTTTATTATTTATTTTAGTTTTTTATTTATTTATTTATTTTCTTTTATTTATTTTCTTTTCTTTATTTTTAGTAGCCTAATTATTTTATTTATTTTATTTATATTTTATTTAATTTTCCCTTTTTACTTCTTATCTACTCCAACTTGTTCCCCACTCCAAGTCACTTTATCCACTACTCCATGTTCTCCACTTCTCTTCTAACTTGCTCCTCTTCCTCTTTTTATTCTCTCCTCCTCCCCCAATTCATATCATCCACCATTTCTTCAATTGAGAGAGAGAGAGACCACCAGCCTCCGCGTATTGTCGGTGACAGCTTCAGCATCTTTCGGTTGAACAACGACGATTTCAAAGGAGAGATCCACAAGGACTCCTCCTTGTACCGTTGTGCACCTCTTCAGGTCACAACCGAGCTTCTTCGATTTTTCACCGAGTCAAATCGAGGCGACGACAGGAGTGCAACATAACTCCTCCAAAATCCGGCGATCCTCAAAGGTAAATTTTCTATCCTATCGCCTCATTTCATTTTATCTAACATATTTTTTCCTTGTTGTTCATATAACAATCCATTTGCTATTGAAGCCATCCATTTGCTGAGGAGAACAATGGAGATTTATAGAGCTAAAAGGAAGAATCTCCATATGATCTTTATTGATTTGGAGAAGGCTTATGATTCCGTCCCACGAGAGATACTGTGGAGAGTTTTGGAGAAGAGACAAGTACCTGTCCTACACATTAATCTCATAAAGGATATGTATGATATGGCTTTATCGTGTGTAAGGACCCCGACGTGTGTATTGGTCATTTGCAAAGAAGGTCAACTGATGCACCGGTTAGGAGATGCGAGTGTTGGGATGTTGAGCCGGCTAAGAGAGGGCGAGGACGACCCAAGAAGTGTTGGAAAGAGACTATACAAAGGGATCTTAGTTTGCTGGATATAAGTCCGAGATTGACCCAAGATAGATCTGAATGGAGGCGAAGAATCCATGTAGCCGACCCTACTTAATTGTGGGAAAAGGCTTTGTTGTTGTTGTTGTGTTGTTCATATAACAATCATCATAACCATCACTATTTTCCTCATTCACCACCTCATAATCATTTTTTATTTTTATTTTTACATCATCATCAATCATCACACACACACCACCTCTTCAATCATACATTTTATTCCTTGTTTTTAAAAAAAACTACAAAAAAAACAAAAAAAAACAAAAAAAAAGTTGCAGGCCAGCAGGTTCTTCTTGTCGTCCACGCATCTCCTAACGCCACCGCGTGCGTAGCCACTCGCTGCCCGTGAAGCCGACCTCCCTCCTTTCCCTGCTCCTGCATGCCCTCCCAGGTCGCAGGAACCACCCTCCCACTGGCCCTCAGCCGCCCATCCTCCAACGGCAGCAGGCCACAACCCACCTCGTGACAGCGGCAGCAAGCCCAGCCGCCGTGCGCCCTACTCGGCTACCCTCACCGCAGCGCCGTGCCACACGACCCCCATGCTCTCCACCGCAGCCAAGTGCCAGCAGGCAGCGCCCCATCTCCTGCACTGCCAGCCCCTCGACCAGTGTCGACCGCCAACGCGCCACCCCCGTGGAGCCCACACACAACGCCTACGCCGCCCTCCTCAGCCACACCCGCGGCTCACCGTGAGACCGTCGTGCGCCCCGTGCACGCGCTGACGCCGTGCGCCCGCACCCAAGCGGCTGCCATCCGCCGCACCTTCCTCCAGCAACTTCTCATTCTGCGCGAGTCCTCTCGCGCGCCCATCGCCGACCACCACGCTGTCTCGCGCGGCTGCTCCGGCAGCTTGGTCGTGCGCTCCAACGTGCACTGGTGTTCCCACGCTCGCAAATCCACCCCTTCCGCTGCGCGTCCTCGCCCCTCAGTCGCTCCAGCCATACGCCGCCCGTACCGCTGCACCTCCATTGGCCGCGCCGCCCCGTGGATCCGCTGTCGCCAGAATGTGCCACCAGACCACTGCCGCATGCACAGCCGCATGTGGCCGCCTCCCTAGACGCCGCCCCCTCCATGCGGTCGACCAGTTCATGCCCTAATTTAACGTGGGTGCCAAGAATTGTTGTTCAAAAAGGTCCATTCCATTTTTTTTTATTCTTTTGGAAACATTGCACCTTAAATCCGTTTAGTTTGTTTAATTTCAAACGTACCCCTGTACGTATTTTAATTTGTTTATTTCATTTTTGTAATTACACGGACACCCCTATGCTCATGCTCTAATTTGGATATTTATTTTGCATCATTTTTTTATCAAAAAAATTGCATTTTGTACAGCAACTAATTCTTTATCATTTGAATATTTATTTACATTTTTATGAGCATTGGAAATTTATTAAAAATCAGAGTTTGAAATTCAGCTTTATTTTACTCATTTATACTCTGAAACTCGCATATACTTAAATATTGCTCCAAAAATTGTAAAAAAATTCTAGATGATGACTCTACGTGCTTTTTAATTACAATCCAAATTTCATCTAAAATGGATGTGTCTATTGCATAAAATAAATCGTTTAGTGATTTCTGTAAATTATTTTTAATTAAATCCCCAAATAATATTTTTGTTAAATTTCAACTCCCGTGGATTGATCATTAAAACAACTATTTGAGATAATTTTGCTTCTGGATGATTTTGTTCCATGGATTAATTAGGAATTAAATACTATCAATCATTGTGTTCTCAGTAAAAAAATCATAAAAAAGCATACATTGTCAGAAAATTCCAAAAATATTTATGTAACTTCATTTCATCATTTGTCACTTCCAATAAAAATTTTATAATTTTTGCATTCTGTTTGCGTAAAAAATTGCATAAAAACCTCAAAAAGTTTGCATTTTTCATCATTGCATTTTAACCCCAAAAATTCCAAAAAAATATATTTTGCATTCATCGTTGGATTAGGTTTTAGGAAAAATATAATTTGGCCAAATTCGGACTAATTTCACATTAAAATTAATTTGGCTAAGTGGTTTGTTTTCTTAATAACCTAGTTCATCCAAGGTCGTGCATTTGCATTTTTATTGCATAAAAAAATTACATAAAAATCCCATTTGGAAAACCGTGAGTTAATTCCTCTAACTTGATCCGAAGTTGCTCCTTTGCCTCCTTGAGTCGACCATGGGGCTTGCCCAGGATAAAAAGACATAAAACCGTGCAATATTCATCGATTCATGCGGTTAATTTTTGATCGATCCTGATTGCCCGGCTACAACAAAAACGACACGTACTCAATTAAATCAACATGGGCCATTCAGCGAGTACGTCAAATATTCAAGCTGATCGATCAAAATCAAGTTCATCGATCTTGTGTATTTTGATGATAAATTATAATCATAAGTTGATCGATCATAAATAGATGTTATATGGCCGTAAGAATTAAAAAAATGATCAATATGAAAACAAGGAATGACCAATCAAGTGTGATCAATATATCAATAAAGGTTGATCAATCAGTCAAGGCAAATTGACTAACATGAATTAATCGAACAATGTTGCTAGTCGATCAAGGTTGATCAGTTAGTGAAGTAAGATCGCGCGATCATTCTAGGTTTCTGATAAAAAAGCATGATATATTATGCTTGAGGTCTTTTACACTCTAAGAAAATATAGTATGCAGGACTCAATAAAAGAAAAGTCTTCAACTTCTTCTTGAGCTTGAGATCCTTTTTTTGAGATTGAGCTTGAGCTTTTATTGAAGTTCCATACTTGAGATTCTTTAAGATTCTTCTTCAATTAAGTTGGAGCTCGTCATGCGTGAGCTTCTTGGCCTAATAGCTCTCCTAATTTCCACCTAACTTAAAGCTAGATACATGAGTTTTGTTATCATCAAAATACACATGCTTATCATGAATTAATACTCATATCGAAACCATGGATGAGAGTTTATCTCTCATCCATTAATCCATGCATATATATAGGAGTTTCCACACATCAATAATGAGTCCCTTGGATCTACATCACCTACAACAGAGCTTCCCATATGGTTGAACGAGAGCCCTCGGATGATCAAGGATCATTCATATGAGCCACTTTTTTCTTTGGCACCTCAGATGACAGTCGTCATGTGATTGACTAAATTTCTTTCACACCCTTTAACTATCTAGAAAGTACAAAGAGGCTCATGCATTTGTGCAATGGCCTATGTACTCGGTCGGCTTTAGAAAATTACAAATAAGTCATGCATATCTGATGAGCACCCAAAAGTGAAAGGATCCCAGCGTCCAATCTTGGAGGGTCTATAGTACCCGACAAGTTGGGTCCGTCAATCGATGTATCGACTGCTCTCTCGGCTCTCGGATATCTATAATTGGGTGCATCAACAATTAACCCACAATGGCTCAAGAAATGCATACATGTGAACTAAAATTTAGTATATGATGAAAGGGGATTTGCCAAGGTCGTATCTTTCCACAAGGCGGAGAGACAGTCGCTGAGTTGACCTCAGACGAAATCCCCAAATCGATCAACAATTAACCCACAATCAATGTATGCAATGAATATCCAAAAATGTGGAGTTAAAATTTATTATAACTCTACATGTAAATGTGTATAGGTGTAAGTACAGGTAGAGGTCGAACGATGGGAGGCGAATGGTTGTATGTGTTGTGTATTTATTCAATCCATTGTTCATGTCCAATTATTGTTTTTGTGGTTTTGGATTTTATATATTTTTATATATATATATTTGTTTTTTTTATAATTTTTATTTTGTTTTTGTAATTTATTTTATATTTTTTGTTATATAAATATATAGATATATATATAAGATATATATATAAAGAGATATGTATATAAGAAGAGAGAGAAGAATAATATAGTGTATATATATATGCATAGATATAAATTCTTAAAATATATATAGATATAATTTTTTTGCTTTTTAATATTTTTCTAATTTTTTTTGTTATTTTTCTGAAATATTTCTAATTTTTATGTATTTTTAATTTCAAAAATATCCACAATATAGGACTAAATAGATAGCCGAATATAATTTGGGTTTTAAAATTATAAAATAAACTCCAAAAATTCCCAAATTAATTTTAACATAATAATAATATATAGATAATTATAAAAGAGAAAAATATATTTTTGGAGTTTTTTTTAATGATTTTCTATTTTTTTTGTTGGATTTTGGAGCTTTCTGATTTTATATTTTTCTTTTTCATATTTTTAGGGTTTTTCAATGTCTGGACTCAATATAGATATAAATACACCATAAATAATTTTTTTGTAATTTTTGAAAAACATTTTATAATTTTTTGTATTATAATTTAGACAGTGCAAAATGAGCTTCTTTTTCATTTTTAATAACTAGGATAAATGCAAAAAATGTAAAATAAAATATGGGCGTGGAAATACAAGGCATGAAGCATTTAACCTAATTTTTCTGGATTTTTAGAAGCCACCTAGGTATTTTTATTAAATGCATAAAGGATAAAAAAATTAAACAGCCTGGCAGGGGCATTTTTGCAAAAATAATAAGTTACAGGGGCATCCGTGCAAAAATACAACAGAAATAAACATTTATTTAAAGTTTTGGGACTGTTTTACAATTTACAAAATGCGCCAAGGCTAAAGTGAAAATTTCACGCGCCTCATGTGGGACTGCACGTGAGGCGCGGAAGGACCTAAATGCAATTCCAATAAACTCAGGGTCCTTTCTGCAAAATTTACAAATATTTTACAACGTGCTATTTATTTTACAGTATTAAAAATTAAATACAAAAAAAGGCGGGGGCTGAATGTGCAAATTACCCCCAAAGGCGCGCTATCTAACGGTTATGCTTGATTCATTTGACACGCGTCGCTTCCTGGTGAGACGATGACGGTTCGCGATCCACGGCTTGGATTAGATCATATGGCATGATCCGACGGTTGAGGCACTAATGGATCGAACGGCTGATCTTCGAGCTGGGGGACCTCCTTCATCTAACGGTTGGGAGGACACTAGGAAGAACAAGGAAGGAAGCTCGCCGGGGCGAGCTTCTTCCGCCTGGATCTCGCTCCTCCACCGTTCATCGCTGCATCTGAGGGTCCCACTGGCTTCCTGGCAGGTGGCTCTAGCTGCTGGAGGTGTCTAATCGGACGGAGAGGCACTGGAGCGCCACCACGACGTCGCAGAAGTCGAGGGGCTCCAGGTACCTCCGATGAACTCTGAGAGCGTCTCCTGGAGCTCCTCTTTGCTCCTAACCTGCTCAGGAAGAAGGCTCGGCTCGAGGCGATGCTCCTCGGTCCAAAATCTGAAGCTGTTAGTGCAAAAATGGATGAGGGAGGCGATGCTCCGGCGAAGCGGAGGAGAGGAGCATCGATTCGCGGATCCAGGTGGGGATCCGGTTGGACAGGGAGGCTGGGAGGTGGAGAAGGCGTAGGGGAACGAAATGACGGTGAAAGGGAGGTCGGAAAACAGTCGGGGAACGGTGATGAAGTCACCGGAGCTGAGCTCCGGTGAACTTCGAATTAACTAAATTAGGCTAATCTAATGACCTAAATGCAAAATAAAAGACGGGAACAAAATGCTAAAACAAAATACTAACTAAAATAACTAAAAGCGCAGCTCTTATACATGGGGGCCTCCAGGGAGCAGGGCGACCGCCGGAGCGCAGCTGCGACAAAATTTTCCTCCTCCATAGGCCGAACTGAGGTACTGGGAAGCGCCTCCTGTCACGAGGGCTCCTCCAGGAACTGATTCAAGCTTAATGGGGGGAATGAAATTGGCCAAATTCGGCCAAGGAAGAGGAAGGACTTATTTATAAACATTCCTGGAGACCCCCATGGACCGGCGATTATTGAAGAATCGAATAGCTGTACAAGGGTTCCAAGATCACGACGCGAATCACGGATGGTCAGAGAACAATTTTCATGAAGGGACTGTTGGCGACGGAGCGACCAATCGAGCGGGAAAAATGGAGGAATATCGGGGAAAAGACGGGCCTGATGGGAGTCAGAGGCGCAGGGGGGAGTTGACCGGAGGTCAACTTTCCCTGGCCCCTGATTGGCCCACATCAGTCGAATCTTGACCCATTTATTTAACCTAATAAATTAATTAATTAGATTTTTTGTATAAAATAAAAAATGTTTAAAAATTAATGTAGTATTTATTTATGATTTTTATTTATTTTTTTGAAGTATTTTATTACGGTTTTATTAAAATAATGTATTTATGAGTATATTTATATATATTTATTTTTATTTTGTTTATTTTGTTTATTTTATTTTATTGTTTTATTTTCTTATTTTACAAATTTATAACTTATTTTTATGAGTATAAATATATTTTTATTTAATTTTTATGAGTTTATTTACATTTTTAAATAAATAGGTATATGTATATGTAGTTATTCTTATAGGTATTTTACCTATATAATGTATATACTTTATTTATTTAATGAATTTTATTTGTTTTTATTTTGGCTTTGTATTTTTAGTAAGTTATGCATACATTATTATAAAAATATAGATGAATAAAGAATAAAAGAATAAAACCCCCTTTTTATTTATATACATTCTTAACATAGGTATTTTGCCTATGTATTACATAAGCTTATTTTATTTTACAAATTCTTTTTAGTTTTCTTTTAATTTTAATATGTACATGTATTCTATACATTGTTTACAAAAATATAAAAATATGAATTTATAAAAATAATGAATAATGAATAAAAATGAATATTTTAATCAGTCATATATACAAAGTGGGCCAAAAACCTAACTTCTACAGATGAACTCCAAAAATTATGAAACCAATTTTATAAAATTGTGCATGGAAAGCTATATACAATTAAAGTGTGAGTTTGGGTGATTTGGAGTTTTTATTTGCAAGATATGGGTCTGTGAAGTTGAGATTTTTGCTTTTTATTCTGGGTATAAAATGTGCACTGAGTATTATTTTTGTACAAACTCAATTTTGTAATTTTATTTACATTATTCTCTACAACTTTTATGAACAAAGTTTCTTCATTTGATGAATAAATAATTATGTACAAAATAGGTGTCAAAAATGCATAAATAAATGCATGAATAAATGAGGTATTTATTGTATAATTGGCCCTTATCTCCCCCTACTTTATTCCTTGTCGACCAGTACCATGATGGCCTTGGTCTCGGGGTTCAGGTCATAAAATATTTGCAATATTTTATTCCTTTTTCTTTTCTTCTCTTTATTCTATAATTTTGCATTAAAAACCTTATTTTATGTATAATAAATACAATAAATAATGGGTGCTATTATGTATAAATTGATGCTATTTACATGCATTTGCTGGGGTTTTTAAGGCCCAAAATGATAGAATAAAGGTGATGAAATGGAGATTCATCAGTATACCCTACAATATGATATGTATAGTATGCAAGTGTGGCGGTCGAACCACAAGTGAGCAAAGGGAATAGACTACAAAAAATTGACCAAAAAAGATAATAAATATTTTTCTGTTTTTATAGGGTTTTTGATTTTTTGTTGGTTTTTTATATTTATTTTTTTTGAAATTTTAGTTTATATATTCTTTTATTTTGTTTTTTATTTTTATAGTTTTATTTTTCTTATATTTTTTATATTTTAAATTTTCTTTTTAATAAATGTATTTTGTATATATAAGATATATATTTAATATGTATTATATAATAGATATATAGGATATAAATATATATATCATATAAAAAATCTAGAAAAAACATACCCTAAGTACACTCCTTTTTATTTTTAAGGGTTTTTAAATAATCAGGATATTTATAGTAATAATAATAATAGTAATATAAGTAAATATATATAATATAGGCTAGTATATATCGATATAGCTATAAATACTCAAAATGACCAAGATAAAATATTTATATCTTTTTTTATATTTTCCTTTTTTTGGAATTATTTCAGAAGGTTTGCTAATTTTTTTATTTTTTATTGAATAAAATAGCAAGACAGTTGAAAAAAATACAAGGACGGATGGTTCTGGAATTTAAAAATAGATAAACACCTTAAAATTTTCCAAAACTATTTTTAACATTTAATATAAATAAGATACAACAATAGGAAATGATATTTTTGGATTTTTCAATAATTTTTTAATAATTTTTATAAGTTTTTAGAGTTTTTCAATTTTTAGTATTTCCCTTTTAAAATTTTTAAATAATTTTTAGGTCTAGATTTGTAAAATATAGTAATAAAGAAACTGCATTTTTTGGATTTTTTCAAAACATTTTCCTGATTTTTTTATATTTTAAATGCAAACATAAATTAATTACAATGTTTTATAATTTTTAAATATAGAAAATTGGTTTTAATTGCCTTACAAGAAATATATGTGATTTTATATAATGTCATGCACTTGAAAAAAAATCATACAAATTTTTGATGCAAAATTATATTTTTAATGTATGAAATACCAGAAATAAAAATTAAAATGCTGGCAAGGACCTAAATGTAATTTAAATAAACTGAAAATGCATTTCAGAACACAAAATAAAAGTATAGACGCCTCTACGTAAAATTTGTTGAATTTTTAATTAATACTATGATTGTAAGGGTATACTTGCAATGCCCAAAAACATCCAGAGCCTACTTACAAATGAACCAAAAAGTTTTACACTTAATTAAATAGTTCCTAGGCTAAATAATAACAAAACCCATAGGGTGTCCCTTGCAAAAAGCCCACTCCCTCACGTGTATGCGCACGTGAGATTATGTGGAGAGGGACCTAAGTGCAAATAAAAAAAGCACATGGTTTAACTTACGAATTTTACAAAAATATTATAATTGAAGATAGATGTTTCTGGACTAAATAGAAAATACAAAAAATAAGGGGATATGTTGTAAAATTATCCCCAAAGGCATGCGGGTGGACTATTCAGATGTCTTCACTTATCCACATCCCGTTCCCAACGGTCGATATTGCTTCATGTGCCAATGGCTGAGATTTGATCTTGGAGGTGGATCGGACATCTGATGGCACTCGATTCTGACGACAGATGGAGCATTTGGAGGAGGACGTCGATCGAACGACTGTGAACCCCCTAGAAGAATAGGGAAGAACACAACATAGTCTGAGCTTCAACCTGCAATGCAGGGCAACTCCGACCACCTGGTAACATCTTGAGGATCACAAAATGGAGATGGAGGCTCCTCGAAGCTGATAGAGGTGCTAGAAGAGTTCGGGGCCTAGTAATGGTGTCTTGGATGGCTGGCAAAGCTCGAGTACCTGGGTTACCTCGTTCTTTGACAAAATCACTCGGCTGAGGTTTTGGACCTCCATAACCTACACGTAAAGCTTAAAGCACATAAAAAGGGGCTCTTATGGGTGTGATTCGGGTGAAATGAAGCAAAATCAAGTCGGGCGGAGGGCTTCGATGGATGACGATGGAAGGAGACCCGATCTCTTGATCCAAAGAGGATCAGGGTGAGCGGAATGGTGCAAGGCATAGATAAATCGATAGGGAAGGAGGCGAGGGTGATAAGTGTGGCGGAGGACATTCGAGAATAGCTGGGAAAGATCACCGAAGCTCTATCTCCGGCGAAGTACGATTTGATTAATTTATGA
The DNA here is from genome assembly GCA_037367405.1 of Ottelia alismoides. Lineage (NCBI taxonomy): Eukaryota > Viridiplantae > Streptophyta > Magnoliopsida > Alismatales > Hydrocharitaceae > Ottelia > Ottelia alismoides. Next base: position 652,410 of record JAZKJV010002773.1, read on the forward strand.
AATAAAATGTGAAATTTACAAAATATAAATGCTTAAATATGCTACTGCTGCAACTAGGAATGAAAAGAAGCTAAGAACTAGGGTTCAATGTCAACGGATAAGGAGCCAAGGCAGAGCTCAGGCAAGCTTGGCTAGCGAGCTCGGATCTTCAACTTCCAGACCTCTTCCTCCATGCTCGAAAGATCGAGATACATGCTATTGTCACCAGCAAACCGTAACACGAGAGATTAGGGGATTTGGAGGTGGAAATCGGGATCAAATTCAAATGGAGGAGGAAGAGGGGTTTATGTATAAGGAGACTTTGACCAAGGCCACAACTTGTTGCAGAACTCCATCGATCGAGGATTCAATTTGGCATGAAAGACCAAAGATCGAGGAACAAAAATGAAGAAGGACTCGTGCCCTGGAAATGCAAGGAGTGATGAGGGAAATCAAGGAATCAAGGAGGTCAACGAGGTCTGACAGACCTAGGGTGCAGGGGGGCTGGGTCACGTAGAATGCTAAATGACAAATTAGATATAAAATTCAAAAAGAAATCGAAATTAAATAGTAAATAATATTATTATTATTTTCTTAAAACGTGAATATATTTATTATTTTATGTAGTATTTTATGGTGATTGTATTTAATTTTATAAGTTGAATTATAGGTTACTTTTTATATGTACAAATATAGGTATATATACCTATACACTATGTATTTTATTTTTATATTCTAATTTAGAATTTATTATTTTATATACATAATTTATATATTATTAATTTATTTAAATACATATAAATATATTTTTATTATATTTTTTTGAAGTTATTTGTATACTTAGATAATTATGTCTATTTATTATATAGTATATATGTATAATTCATCTGTTTAGTATAATAATATATTTATTAAATACATATAAAATAGTTTTATTTTATTTTTAATGGTTTAATTCTAATTTTATTATGTACAAGTGTTATATAAATAATATTTACAAAAATATAAAATTATAAAATATAAAGAATAAATAAGTTTGTTATTTTGTTCATGTATATTGCAGAATGAGGGTCCAAAACCAAACTTTGCATCTTAACTGTAAATTAAATGAAACCACTTTTACTAAATAGATAATTTAATTTTATGTACAATAAAGGTGAGTTTGGTGAATTTTGAGTTCATATGGAGAAGATACGTGTCTGGGAAGTTTTCCTCGTGGCTGTTTATTCTCAGTGTTTAGGGCACAGTGTACATTATTTTTGCATGAAATAAATTTTTTATTTTTCTTTGTATTTTGATCTACAAGTTTCATGTTCCAAGTTTATTGATTTGAGGTATAAATAATAAAAAATAAAACATATCCCAAAACCTATTTATTAAGGAATTAAAATTTAGGGTTTTAAGTTATTTCTGACCCTTATCTCCCCTTACTTTATTCCTTGTTGACCCTGTCATCATGATGTGTATGTCTTGGGTTAAGGGCCTTTCAATATCTGTGGTATTTCATTCCTTTTATTTTCTTTTCTTTATTCTTTATTTTATCTTTAAATACATTATTTTGTGCAATTTTTGCACTGTAAATAAAGAAGGCTATTTTGTACAACTTAATGATATATACATGCTTCTAGCTAGGGTTTAAAGGCCAAAAAGAAAGAATATATTTAATTAAATGGAGTTTCATTACCTTCATATGCTTGCCTTTGATAGTCACTAGCAAACATTTATGCCTATAAGTGTAGAAAAGAAAATAAAGAAAAGAAAAAGAAAGAACTTGGAATGATTTTTTACTCTTAAACTTGTCTTATTAAAATCAAAGTTTGGAGCTCCATTAAGACCTTTGGATTCTTGGTTTGTTCAGAACTACCTTAAGGTTAGGAAGTCTGACACAATAGTCCTTAGGTTCTATAATCCTATCATCCACTTCTATTCACAGTCAAGTCAGAGCCATCCTCTTAGTTGCATACTCTTTCTACTTTGAAATGACAGATCCATGTGTGTGAATTTTTTCAGCTTTTCCTAGATTAATCATTGGACTATGAAAGACTCTTCTCTCCTAGTAGATCGTCCTCATGAAGAAAGATATTCCCTTCTAAAATCAGGTACTACTGGTCTTTACAACCAAAAGGGTGAGAAACTAGAAGAATGGGAAAAGAATTGGGAATGGACTAATGTAGTCTTCATTCCATTGTGAAGCACAGTCGGTGTAATTGGGTCTTCACCAAGAAACATGCTTTTTTTGAAGCTCATATTTTTGTGGAATTTTTGGTGTAGGATTTTTCTTTATATTTTTCTTTTACTTTGCATTTCTCTGCATTCTTGTTTGTGCCACGACAGATATAGCATCTATGGTCCACCCATGTTTTGGGGACTTTGAAAAAGTTACGCTAGCAGATCATTCCTCATCCGAAGCATTGTCTCAACCTAGTTTCCAGTCTTTAGATATCATGGCTTCAAGAAGGAGTGAATCAGAGCATCAATTTCGGCATTTCCCAGGAATGGTTCCTAAGCCACCCTTGACGAAGCGACCTAGCATCATCCCAACTTAGACTTCAAGAATTTTCAACAGCCCATATGGGTTGAGCTTGGTGTTAAGTGCAAGGTCTATAGTCAAGCCACTGTCTAAATAATATTAAGGATGATATGAAGGGTTCTAGTTAGACACAACAAATAGACTCGTTAACATAGTCTCATGGAACCTAAAGAATTAAGTCAGGTAATTGGAAGTATCCCAATTCTAGTCCTTAATGGGTTCCTCTGAAATTAATTGTATTAAGGTTTATACCTCACTCTAATCTCTAGACTTTAATTTAAACTTATTCAATTATCTTGATCACTCCGAAAAAATGCAAAAGCTATGCATAACACAATCAGAAGCTATTTACTATTTTTAAACTTTTTGTGGATTTTTGGAAAAAAGTTTTCCAAAGTTTTATACAGATTTCTGAAAACATTTTCCAAATTTTTAAGGGTTTTGAATTTTGTATTTTTAGGGATTTTTGGAATAAAGGTTAGTAAGAAATCTGTATAATTATTTACACGGAAGTGCATCTATATTTACAAGAGTTAGGGTGTATTTTACACATGGAATTTACAAGTTGGATGTTAGTAAATATTTACACGATTTATATACACAAATTTTATTCACATTTTATAAGTATCTTCATTTGAGTTGTTACTTACATAAGGTTCTCAAAACATTTGAGAATATTTCTATAACATTTTGAAATCTTATTTTTACAAATAATTTGACAAACAATTTTACAAACATTTACAAAAGTTAAAAATCATTTTGCAAATATTTTCCAAACAATATATATAGATTTTCAAAGGATTTTTGCAACCATTTTGCAAATCGTTTGCAAATAGATCTTCAAATTTTTTATTTACACAAATAAAAGAAATCTTTTCTATCAAACATTTTTTTCGAAGATTCGAAAATATTTTGCAAAAATTTTCCAAACAGTTTTCAAAAGATTTTTCAAAAGAATTTTTGCAGCCATTATCAAAATCATTTTGCAAAATATTTTTAATCTGATTTAGTACTTATATTTACAAATAATTTTTTATATTTTATTAATTATCCTTGTTATTGAAAGTACGAGTTATGGCTAAAGTATATACAACATATATACGATCCCCCTATACTCAGCTTGAGCTATGTCCTCATAGATTAGAGAGAAAAAAGAAGATATAAATCATACTAAGTATAGAAAAATCTATATTACAATGACTAAAGAATCAAAGAATGAGAAGTTGACTATCCCTCCTATACTTACGATGAAATAATCCTATGTATAACAGATTGTGCATAAGAAAGGATGTTCAAGGGCAAGAATATATGAAATCATTGGCTCAACATGTCTCCCCCTGTACTTAGGGTAAAATATCCCCAAGTATAGATATAATATCAAGAGTTGAGAAGGCAAGTGAGGGATCAAATAATGAACAACTCGGGGTGCTCGTCCCACATACTTATGACAAATACGTCCTAAGTATATTAGTAATGAAAGGGATGAACACCTTTTCAGAAGAATTAGAAAATAGAAAAGGAAAAGAAGAAAAGACGAAAAAGAAAAATATTTTTATGATTTTCAACTCATGTATCTAATCATTCTGAATATGTAAGATCATCTTGAAAGACCACTTGGATAGAAGTCAACAATGGACAAGAATGTATCATGCTCTAGATACAGCTTCAGCAACTGTCTATTGACTACAAACGCATGTGCGTCAGGTGACAATTCATATATTAAAAAGCTTTCGTTGTCACGCACAATATTCCCAATAAATGACACAATCCATTTGCTTTTCAGTTTGCCCAGAAATATTTTCAAGTTCGCATCGAACGACCACATCTTTTGTCCAGACTCGAAAGTCTTCCTTTTGTTGTGCTTATCATGCCATTTCTTTACTTTATTCTTGTACATCAAGATGTGTCATATGCATAGTCTCGAAACTCTAGCAAATAGTTCAGATCAACTTTGCGATTTTGTTGGCTTTCTCGGAATCCAAGTTGCACATATTCAATGCCCATATTGATTTGTGAATTAATTCAACAGGCATGTGACATGGCTTGTTATAAATAAGGCGGTAGGGAGACAAGCCGAGAGGAGACTTGTATGATGTTCTATAGGCCCAAAGAACTGAATCAAGCAGTTGTGACCAATTCTTCTTGTCTGGTCGTACAAGCTTTTGCAGGATAGTCTTGATCTCCCTATTTGAACATTCAACCAAGCCATTGGATTAAGGGTGGTACGACACTATAGCATGATGTTCTTGCCATATTCTTTGATCAACTTCTTGACCTCTTTGTTAATGAGGTGGAACCCCCATCAGATATAAGAATTCTCATAACCCCGAACCACAAGATGATGTTGTCCTTTAGAAAATGATAGACGGTTTGATTGTCTATGATTCGAGCGGGATTGCCTCCACCCATCTACTTACATAATCAATCGCCAATAGGATATATTCAAAGCCTGGTCGTTAGGGAATAGGCCCATAATCAATGCCTCATTCATCGAAGACATCGAAAATCTGAATGTATTTCAGAGGCATTGTGTCTCGCATGTTGATGTTTTTGACCATTGTCTGATAGACATTACATTTCTTGACATAATATATTGCATCCATGAATAAAGTTGGCCACCAAATGCCAAATTGGAGTACTTTTGTTGTCATCCTCTTTCCAGAATGGTGTCCACCGGTTTCAAGCTTGTGATAGTGGTCTAGGACTACTTTGGTCACCTACTGAGATATACACGTCCTCCAGATGCAATCTGCTCCCTCTCAGAATAGATGTAGATCCTCCCACTAGTAGAAGTGAATGTCAGCCAATAATTTTTCAACTTTGATATTCGGCAAGTCCGACGGAGTCTTCTTGGAGACAAGGTAGCTGATGATGTTTGCATACCAAGGGAGTGAGGCAATAGACATGGTTGGCTCATCTGGAAAAGTCTCTATAATAGGAATTGAGTTTTGCTCAGGAGTCTCTGCATCAATGATTCTGAAAAGATGATCTGCCACCACATTTTTAACTCCAGGCTTGTCACGGATTTTGACATCGAATTCCTGGAGTAGAAGGATCCATATGATCAGACGAGGTTTAGCATCCTTCTTTCTCTATAGATATATGATGGAAGAGTGGTCGATATAGATAATCACCATGGATCCGAGGAGGTGTGATCTGAAATTTTCAAAGGCAAACACCATGGCTAGCAACTCTTTCTCTATTACATGTAGTGCTCTTGGGCTTCATCAAGTGCTCTGCTAGCATAATGAATTGCAAATGATAGTCCATCTCGTCTTCATCCAAGCACATCACCGATTGCGAAATCAGAAGCATCCATCATGATCTCAAAGGGTAGAGACGAATCAGGCAGATGGCGGATATTAGCATGTGTGATTAAATCCTTCAACAGATAGAAGGATTGGAGGACCCAATCATCGACCACAAATCGACCTCCTTTCCCAGTAGCTCAGTTAATGGTCGGGTAATCTTATCGAAGCCTTTGGTGAATCTTCTATAGAAACCCATGTGCCACAGAAATGATCGGACTTGCTACAGATTTGTTGGTGGCTCGAGTTTCGAAATAACACCCACCTTGGCTGGGTCAACCTCCATGCCACACTTGGAGATGACAGGACCCAGTACAATTCCCTCAGTCACCATGAAGTGACACTTTTCCCATGAGAGCACAAGGTTCACCTCGTAGCATCTTTTCAGCACTCAATCCAAATTTCCCAAACACTGATCAAAGCTATTATTGTAGATCGAGAAGTCGCCCATAAAAACTTCGAGAAGTCTACCAACCATATCAGCAATACGACCAACATGCATCTCTGGAATGCGGCGGGTACATTGCACAAACCAAAGGGCATTCTGCAGAAGGCGTATGTCCCAAATAGACAGGTGAAGGTAGTTTTCTGATGAATTTCTGGAGCAATGGCGACTTGATTATATCTATAGTAACCATCCAAGAAGCAGAAGTATTCCTTTATGACCAATCTTTCGACTATCTGGTCGATAAAGGGTAATGGAAAATGATCCTTCTAGGTTGCAAGATTCAAGCGTCTGTAGTCCATACATACGCGACATGAAGTCAGCACGCAGGTCGGAATCTCCTCTCCTTTATCATTTGTGACAATGATGATCCCGGATTTCTTGGGCACTACGTGCTTGGAACTCATCCATTTGTTGTCAGATATGGGATTAGATAAATCCTGTATCACACCATTTTGTGATTTCTTTCATGACAACCTCCCGTAGGTTGGGGTTTAATCTGCACTGAATTTTTCAGAGGGTTTCTTATCTTCTTCTAAATGGATGTGATGCAAACAGAATGAAGGATTTATCCCATGGAGATCCATGATATTCTAGCCTATTGCCTTGCAGTTACTTTTAAGAACCTCAAGAGATGAGATTCTTGTTTTTCGATCAGATGAGAATTGATAATGACCAAATGCATGTCTGGTTCTCCAACAAGGAAGCCATGCTTCATATTGGAGGGAAGAGGCTTGAGATCTGGTGGACTGGGAGTCGGCTTGGTGGTGACTTCAACAACTGTAATCGATGTCAGATCTTTCGACTATCTGTTGTCCACCACCTTGTATTCAAATTCTGAATTCATAATATCACATATATCTGCAATAAACTTATCCTGCTCAGATGAGGATGACTGTTAAAACATCTCAAGATAACCAACGGCAAATATCTCATCATCAAAGACGTCGGTGAATGTGACTGTGCTATCCAGAACTTCCTCGGTGGATAGGGATTCCTATGTCCCGTTGTCATTCAAGAATAAATCTATGTCTCTGATCTAGGTTAGAAAATCGCATTCTTCTTTTCCTTGCATTTCAAGAACTCTTAATGCAGATGCCACTTCGGTCTGTTTTGGTTCAAGAATCGTCTCTATTATAACTTCATTACTGCTGTAGTGGAATGCGGTCTCTCCAGTTCCATAATCTACCACTGCCTTGGCTATTCTAAGGAACGACCAACCGAGGATGATCGAAGTGTGGAGCAAAGGTGCGGAGGTGTCCATGTCTAGGACAATGAAATCCATAGGGAATTGCATCCCTTGAAATATGATGATTACATCCTCCAACATGCCCCTAGGCTACTTGACGGATAATTCTGCAAATTGTAGAATCATCTTTGTGGGCTTGAGAGGTCCTACTCCAAATTCCCTGAGCAGAGAAGAAGGCAACAAATTGATTGACTATCCGTTGTCAAGTTGTGTGCACTCGCACTCTTGGTTGAAGATTTGGCACCTGGCGAGCAAGTCTCCCTTGTCTTTCTTTTTGTTCGGGAGATTGCTGATGGCGTTGACAGTTGCCATGGTCATAACATGAATCTTTGGTTTTTCTATCTTCTTCTTCTGTTTGAAAGCTTGTTGTACATGCCTCTTTAAGTCCTCTTTTCACAGTTGGCGTGTAGTCCATGGCTTTCAGGAAAGGCATTTCAAGAATGATATTTTGCAATATATTCACAATTTCAAGATCATACCAAGACTTTCTCAATTTTTTATTATTTTTGCTTTAATTTCCTGAGGAAAAGGAATATTTACATCAGAAGAAGTTGTATGCTATAAAGTTGCGTCCACATCATGATTTACAGGTTGATGACAAAAATAAGAAAAATCATCTACACCATATGGACCAAAATATTCTACAGTCTTGTCTCCTTCAACTGGTCTGGGTTCGGTTGTTAGGACTGGCTTCTCCATCACTGGCACAACTTCACCTTGGTTGTTGCTTTCTTTTTGAGTTTTTGAATTTATTCATTTATTTGTTGGTGGTACTACATCATTCAAAAAATCTTTGACCACATCAACTGGTTTGGTTGAAGATTCACCATCGGACGCTTGCATTTACCTTTTTCCCTTACAGATGGCTTGAGTGTCCTACCGCTCCCGAGAATTACATCATTAGATAAAGCAATATCCTTTCTTCTTGAATCTGATTGAACATTGCAGACTACATGCTCCTGGCAACAGAAATTATTCAGGTTATCCTCGACCAGGGTTGGAATGACAGTCTTGTTGGCCATCAGGTTATCTATCTTTCAGCTCATCTTAGCCATATTCTTGATGAGATGGGCCAGAAAATCTAGTGCTGGGTTGACTGGGGCATCGTTGGAGAATTCGGCCAGGTGAGACTGCTAACTCTAATTATAATGGGGAGGTTGTTGCTGCTGGTAACCTTGTGGGTACTGAGGAGGAGGGGGAAAAGAAGCATATTGCTGATATTGTTGGGAGGAGTGATGGTATTGGTGATGAGCAACTGACTGCTAATATTGTTGTTGGCTATATCTAGACTGTTGATAGTTCCTCCTCCAAGTGTAACCTTGTTGCGGAGGCTGTTAGTGATGAACTGATTGGGCTTGAAGTTTTACCCTCCCTATTGCTGGTGATATGGTCAATTGTTATGGTTCCGATCCTGTTGTTGTCCCTGAGGACGAGTCAGTTTCTGATCGTTACTCCAAACACCATGCACGTGTTGGATGAGTGGTGGAGGTGGGGAACATGGCTCGAGGTATTGTCATTGGAACTCAGATGGTTATTAAACAACCATCTATGTCTGCAGTTGTGGCAGCAGTTACTCAGGGACCTGTACGTAGTATACATGCTGGACCGAAGGCTGGCTGGGACTCAATTGAGGTGGTTGTGGCACTATCTGCTCCTTCTTATCAGTTAGAGGCTTAGGGGTCGTTGTCACTGCATTACAGGCACTGATGGTGTTCACTAGCAACTCCAACTGCTTACTGATGATGTCGAGCTTGTCCAAGCCCTTCATTCATTGATCGATCCCATTGATCTTATCGAGATACTGTGATTTCTTCTATATAAAATCCATCTTGGAGAGGTGACTCCCGATGATGATGAGGTTGGAGTTATTACTATTGTACACTTCATGTGTGTCCGCCATGTTGACATTTTTGCGAAGGATCTGTGGTTGTGACTGCACCTGGAAGCAATGAGATGAAGACAATGTAGTCTCTCCTTCGACCATCTCCTCACAGATGTGCCATACTGCATCCTCATCATTGCTGAAGTGAGACCCTCTGCAGGCAGCGTCAACTAGACATTGATTGTTCTCTATAAGACCCCTGAAGAAATGCTGGACCAAGCTGGTCCTTGATATGTCATTGCAGGGGCACTTCTCTATCAAATCACTAAAACACAACCAGGTCTCATTAATGGACTCTTGGGGTCCCTAGGAGATGCTGGATATCTTAGACCGCATGAGATTGAGACAGCCGAGCAGATAGTACATGTGCAAGAATGGGAACTTCATGTCCTACCAAGTCATCACCACTTTCCCTAAGTAGTTGATCCAGTACAAAGCTTTACCTTGAAGGCTGAAAGAGAAAGAAGTCATCTTGACTACACCCAACGGGATGTTGGGGTAGTGAGTTGTGCTATAGATGCATCCAAACTTTTGTAGATGGACATAGTGTTCCTCTTTTGGGTTCCCGTGGAAGCTGGGGAGGAGAGAAAGGAGTTGCAACTTCAGCTCGAAGAGTTCGTGGATCGTCTTAGGTAGGCTTCTCCTTCCTTCTCCCTCGTCTCCACGAGGTCCATCTACATAATGATTATCCTTTTCATCACCATGGTGATCAACAAAACCTCCTCATGGAGTTCCTTCTCTCTCTTATGTCCTTCTCCGCAGGTCATTCAACATCTCTTTGAAAGCGACCTAGGCAAGTGCTTGGTCGGTCAATTGTTGCTGGATGGCCTGAATGGAGGCCAAAGCTGGATATTTACCTCATTCTGATTAGTGCCCTGCTCGGTATTCTGATATGTGCTTGATATCTGTGATCCCTTTCCTTTGCCAGTAGGATCCATCTCTGATTCAGATTGTGATGATGCGGGCTCCAGGTCGAGCTCCTAATCTGCAATTGGAAAAATTCCTCGATCAATATGCATGCAGACATCAAGTGGAGAGAATAATTCAGAATTAGGGTCAATTCTGAATTTTATTAAGGATGTAGAAGTGAAAGAAATAAAATAAATCTCCATAGAAAAAGGGCAAACCTTAGGAAGTTAGCTTTCCTGGTCTGAGGGAGGTAGCAGATGCAGGGAGTCTTGAGGGTGGTTCGCGGAGTCCGAACCAAGTACCTGGCTATCATCTCGAATTATTGAAGTTGTCGAACTCAAGGACTCAATGTGGGTGTCGACGGAGTCCCGACCAAACCGTCCTGAAATTGAAATCTTGAAGTAAAAAGAGGTAGATGATGTATGAAAGATATGGTGATGAACAAGAAATAAAAGGAGTAACAGAAGGCTCACAATGAGAGGGGTTCAAAGAAAAGTGAAAAGAAGACGTGACAAAAAGGCACAAGTGCCCGGGACTTGATCTTTGAATCCTAATCTAGATCAAAATAAACACCTAGCAAAAATGGTTCACTAACTCAACTTTCGTGAAGCCTGAAGATTCAGCTATTTTTATCTTTTCAATTTTAGAGTTGTGAATCTAGCAAAAACTTTAACATGTCCTTAAGCAGCTAGCCCTAGAGAGGAGTATGTACTGCTAGGAAAGTATCCACGTACTTTTTCCACCTCCTTTGTATCCTATGATCTGCACTTTTGAGGTCCTTAATATCAATTCTAAAGGGTTACTCAACCAAATAAACAAAGAGAGGAAGCTGATAAGCGAAACCACTACTTCCCTCAAAAGTGACATACTCGGACGCAAGACGATGAGACAGACACACCCATGAGGCCATGGCCTATGCTCAATACTTCAGATCAAGTCGGATGATCTACACAAGGTGAGAGAATTGTTGTCGACAAGACCCTACTCGCTTACGTACGATTGAAGCGTCAATACTTCGTCAGTCTCAAATGATAATTGAGGCAACTACAGATCGAGTTTTAGGCTCTAATCCTTAAGGGTCATGCCTCACTCTGACTACAGCGTACATGAAAACAAGTAGGGTGGTGTGAACCCTAAATAATGATGTTTGTGATGATTTTTAATTAGGGAAAGATTTATTTAGCAGTCTCCTTGTTTTATTTTTTGGTTTTGGGTCTTTTTTGAGTATTTTTCAATATTAAGTGCCTAACAAATTTTTGGATTTTTGTTTTAACCTAAGTGCTCAAAATCAGAGGGAGAAAGCAATAAAGCAATGCAAGATGACACAAGGATGGAAATCTCACCCTTGTGTCAAGATATTGAATTGGCAATCAAAATTACTTACAGTGCTTCCCATCTTTCTCCATGCGAGATGTAAGACGGAAATTTATAAAACTAATCTATATGAGATGCAAGCGGTGAAATCGCCCTAAGAAGGAATTGCTATTAGCGTGAAGCATGGAGTTTTACTAGATCCAAATGTAGACTATAGGCAAATGCAGATTTTAAGTGTGTGGACCTAGGTTACTCGATCATGAAATCCTAAAATTCTAGTCTCAATCACAGAAAACAAATGAAAATAAGGAGGAAAACACAAATCGTAGAAAACAAAGAAAATAAAGGCGTAGAAATCATGAGATAATCCAGTGAGTCCCCAAGTGAACATTCACTTGGTAAAATAGGCCCGAACATTCAAGTGTCTGCATGTATTATTACAGATTAATAATGGAAAATAAAATATTATCTCTCTCACAAAAATAGAGAAAATATGATATGTTAATATCCTCTATCTCCACCCCACCCCTCTTGCTCTCTCCAAGAGACTGATAAGAAGAATGGTCACTCTCCTCGTAGCTTGGGTGCTCCAACTACCTAGGCAGTCGTCTTCACCATGTGGTCCCTCGGAAGAAAAATAAAGGAGAAAATGGATTAGCACATATAAATAATTATCTTAAATAAAAGGAAAATAAAAGTAGAGAAATAATGAAGGAAAAATCAACACAAAATAAATCCTAAGTGTTGCTCCCCGGCAATGGCGTCATTTAATGAACACCCAAAAGTGCATGGATCTTAGCATCCGATCTTGGAAAGTCTGTGGTGCATGACAAGTCAGGTCCGACAACCGTTGTGTCCACCGCTCTCTCGGTACTCATATATCCATAATTGGGTGCATCAACAATTAACCCACAATGGCTCAAGCAATGAATACAAGTGAGCTAAATTTTATTATACCCTACAATATGATATGTATAGTATGTAATTGTAGGGGTCGAACCACAAAGGAGCAATGGGACTAGACCACAAAAATTAACCAAAAAGGCAACAAATGTTTTTATGTTTTTATAGAGATTTTTTTGTGGGTTTTTAATATTTAATTTTTTTGGATTTTTTATTTATATATTCTTTTGTTTTGATTTTGTTTTTTATTTTTAGTTTTTATTTTCTTTTTATTTCTAATTTTATTTTTTTAATATATGTAATATGTATATATAAGATGTATAGTTAATGTCGATTATATAATAGATATATAGGATATACATATATAGAAAATATAGAAAAATAAGATAAAATAGCCTAAGTACAATGCTTTTTATTTTTAAGGGTTTTAAAATAATAAGGTCATGTATAATAATATTAATAGTAATATAAGTAAATATAGCTATATATAGAATATAAACTAGTATATATCGATATAGCTATAAATACTCAAAATGGACAAAATAAAACATTTTAGTTTCATTTTTCATATTTTTCTCTATGTTTTTAAATTTTTCAGAATTTTTATTAATTTTTAATTAAATAAAAATAGCAAGATAGTGAATAAAAATACAAGGCTAGATGGTTTTGGAATTTAAAAATAGGTAAACACCTCAAAATTTTCCAAAACTATTTTAAATATATAGTATATAATATAAATAAGATAACAAATAGAAAATGATATTTTTTTTATTTTTTCTAATAATTTTTAATAATTTTATAAGGTTTTTAGGGTTTTCAATTTAGTGTTTTTCTTTTGAAAATTGTAATGATTTTTGGGTCTGGATTTGTAAAATATAATAATAAAGATACTGCAATTTTTTGGAATTTTTCAAAACATTTTTCTATTTTTTTTGTATTTTTAAAAGAAAACATTAATTAAATGCATTGTTTTAGAATATTTAAATATAGGAAAATAGTTTTAATTGCCTTACAAAAATATATGTGATTTTATATAATGTCATGCACATGAAATAATTTTCCTACAATTACTTATGCAAAATGATATTTTTAATGTAAGGAATACAAGAACTAAAAAAATAAAATGCTAGTATGGACCTAAACGTAATTTAAATAAACTAAAAATGCATTTCAAAAAAAATAAAAGTATGGGGGCCTCTACACAAAATTTCCAGAATTGTTAATTAATACAATGATGGCATATGTTTACTTGCAATTTCCAAAAATGTCCATGGCCTACTTGTAAATTAACCAAAAAGTTCTACACTTAATTTAAAAAACATGGACTAAACAATAACAAAACCCATAGGGGGTCCCTTGCAAAAAGCTCATCCCCTCACGTATCTATGCACGTGATCTGACATGGCATACAACCTTAGTGCAAATAATAAAAGCATAGGGTTCAACTTACCAATTTTATAAGAAAATTTAATTGAAGATAAAAGATTCTAGACTAAATAGAAAATACAAAAACTAAGGGAATATATTGCAAAAATATGTCCAAATGCACACAGGTGGACGGTTCAGATGTCTTCACTTATCCATATATCGTGTTCCCAATTATCGATGCCTCGTCGTGTGTCAATGGCTCGAATGCGATGGCAGATGGAGCTTCTAGAGGAGGACTTCGAACGGTCGTGAACCCCCTAGAAGAACAAGGAAGAATACAACACGGTCCAAGCTTCAATCCACGATGCAGGGCGACTCCAACCACCTAGTTTCATCCCGAGGGTCGTAAAATGGAGCTGGAGGGTCCCCGGAGCCGCTGGAGGTGTTGGAAGAGTTCGGGACCCAGTGATGGGGTCCTTGATAGCTGGAGAAGCTCAAGCACCTGGGTTACCTCATTCTTTGACAACATCACCTCGGATGAGGTTTTGGACCTCCACAACCTGCACGTGAAGCTCAAGCACAAAAACAAGGGTCTCTTAGGGATCAGATTTGGGTGAGATGAAGAGAAATGGAGTCGAGAGTAGGTCTCCGGTGGATAGTGGAGGAAGGAGACATGATCTCCTGATCCAAAGAGGATATGGGTGAGCGGAATGGTGCAGGGTGTAGACAACTCGATATGGAAGGAGATAAGGGTGATAAGTGCGGCGGAGGAAGATTGAGAAAAATTGGAATGGTGGCTGAAGCTTTTGCTCCGGTGAAGTACGATTTGACTAATTTGTGAAATAAAATGCGAAAGTTACAAAATTTAAATGCTTAGTTATGTTATAGTTATATCTAGAAATGGAAAGAAACTAATAACTAGGGATCAACCTTAACAGAGAATGAGCCAAGGAGGAGCTCAGGCAAGCTTGGCCGATGAGCTCGGATCTTCGACTTCCAGACCTCTTCCTCCATGCTCGAATGGATGAGATGCTTCCTACTATCACCAGCAAACGTAGCAAGAGAAATCAGTGGATTTCGAGGGGGAAATCGGGATCAAATTCAAATGGAGGAGGAAGGAGGGTTTATGTACATGGAGACTTTGACAAAGGCCACGACTCGCTGCAAAATCCATCGATCGAGGAGTTAATATGGTGTGAAAGATCAATGATTGAGGAACAAAAATGAAGAAATCATGCCCTGTAAAAGTAAGGAGCGATGGGGAAAATCGACGAATCAAGGAGGTCAATGAGGTCTGACAGACCTAAGGCGTGGGGGGGGCCCAGTGACCAGTGGGTCAACCAAGGCCACCCCAACATTGGGCCACGTAGGTCACTAAAAGACAAACCAGAAATAATATTAAAAAAGAAATCAAAACTAACTAGTAAATGATTTTATTAATTTTTCCTTAAAATATGAAAATTATTTTATGTAGTATTTATAGTTATTTTTATTTATTTATTTATACCAGTTGAATTATTATAAGTTACTTTGTATATGTACAAAAATATGTGTGTATATACCTGATGAATCTCCATTTCATCACATTTATTCTTTAATTTTGGCCTTTAAACCCTAGCTAAATGCATGGATATAACATTATTTTGCATAAAATAACATATATTGTTTATAGTGTAAATATTATATAAAAGACTTCATTTAAAGCCAAAATAAAAGAATAAAGAAAAGAAAAGAAAAGAAAAAGAATGAAATACCATAGGTATTGAATGGACCTAAATCCTGAGACCTAGGCAACATGAGGACAGGGTCGATAAGGAATAAAGTAGGGGAAATAAGAGCCAATATATACAATAAAACCTTAATTTATAGTTCTTAAATAAGTCCATTTTGGGACCTATTTTATTCTTTATTATTTATATTTCAAATCAATAAATTTTATATATGAAATAAAAATACATAGAAAAATACAAAATATATTTCACATAAAAATAATATACATAATGCCTTCTACACTCAAAATAAAAATCCAAAATCCAACCATCACAGACCTGTAAATTCTCTATATGAACTCAAAATTCATCAAAATGGCCATTAATTGTATATAACTTTTAATTATCTATTTAATGAAGGTGACTTCATTCAATTTGGAGTTAAGATGCAAAAGTTAGGTTTTGGACCCCTATTATACACAATATCTAAATAAAATATTCATTTTATTCATTCTTTATATTTTCCACAATTTTATATTTTTATCATTTTTATATAATATATGAATTCTATATACATAATTATAATAAAATGAAAAATTAAAAATATTATCAAATAAAATAATATAGTCAATGATATAAATGATCTGTATATACATATACCTATATAATAAATACACATGTTTAATTACGTACACATATTAATTTAGAAAAATAAAATAAAAATATATTTATATTTAGTTAAATAAGTCATAAATATGTAAATTATATAAATAAAATAATAATAATAAAAAAATTACCAAAACATAGGTAAAAGTACCTATATTTATACTTGTAAAAAGTAATTCATAATATATTAACTTGTAAAAATAAATAATAATAAAAAAATACTGCATTAAATAATAAACATTTTTATGTTTTAACCTAAAATTAATAAAATAATTTATTATTTTAATTTGAATTAATAAAACTTTTTCCCTCTTTTGTCTTTTTTTGTCACACGTGGACCAATGGGGCGCGGTCTGAGTTAACTTCGGTCAACTCCCTGCTCGCCCCTAGGTCTGTGTTTGACAAAAATGTGAACCATTTTTCCTCGATTTATCCACACTTCTCTTACATTCATTTATCTTGATTCCTTCACCACTTTTGAACCTCGATCATAGCTCTTTCACGCATCATTATTTTCTCAATCAAAGGGCAACTGAATCAAGCGCACTTCTCGATCGAAGACACTTATATGCACATAACCCTTTGTAGGACATCCTTCGATCATTGATCCCTCTTCTCCCGTATAAACCTTAGCCTTGATCCAGATTGAAGGACCTGTTGACAGCATGCTCCTCTCCAGAGGTTTAGCAAGCAAGGAAGGTGTAGATTCAAGCCATTCAGTACCTCTCCGGAGACCCGCCGTCATGTGGTTCAGCTACGGGTCTCCTTGACGGGTGAGATTCTATTTATTTGCATTTACAAATCCTAGAACCTACAGTAAAGTAGCTTAGCCTTCCTTATCAGTTGATTTCATTTATTATTATGTAAAATAAAAAATTCAAAGTTCGTCGGAGCAGAGCTCCGGCAACTTTCTTCATTGTGTCCTGACTGTGTTACGACTCGTCTTCCATCCCCATATCATTCCTCTTCGCTCGTTCTTCACCCCAGGCATCTTCACTCAATCTATTCATGCTCGATATGGATATCATCTCTCCCATCTCAACCGTTCGCCCGAGAGCATCACCCCGATGCATCCACGCTCTTTCTCACACGCTAAAGCCTCAGGACCCATCGTCTTTTTGTCCTTAAACTAACCTGCAAGTCCTAAAGGCCCAAAACCTCGGTTGTAGTATTTTTGAATCCCAAGAATAGCTCCAGGTGTCTCCGACCTCTAGGGCTCCTCCGATGAGCCTCAAACCTCTCTAAGTTGTCCAAATGCTGCAGAATCCTTCTAGGAACAAGTAGAGCCCCCTGTATTTCTTTTATTTGCACTAGGGTCCTCTGCCACGTCATCTCACGTGCCCATATACATGATGTGGTGGGCTTTTTTGCAAGGACCCCCTATGCTTATGAGTTATTGTTTAGTCCAGTAACCTTGAGATTAAGTTCAAACTTTTTGGGAATTTTGTGCGTATGCCCTATCATGTTTATAAATTACATTTATGCCCATGCCGGTATGGAATGAATGAAATGTTCGTGGGTAAATTACGTAGAAACCCATATACTTTAGAAATTGGTTCTGTATTGCATTTTTATTTATTTTTATTTGCATTTTAGTCCATGTTAGTATTGTATTTTTATTTTCTTTATTTCTTGCAATAATAATACCATTTTGCACCTAAAATTTGTAGGAATTTTATTTTAAGTGTCTGCCATATTAGTAAATCACATATATTTTTTGCATGGTAATATTAATATTTTCTATATTTAAAAATTCAAAAATATTTCATTTATTCCTTGTTGCATTAAAAAAATCCATAAAATTTAGAAAAAATGTTTTGAAAAATTCTAAAAAAATTAGGGCTTATTTATTATTGTATTTTACACCTACAAGAACAAAAATAAAAAAATCAAAAGAAAAAACCAAAAATAGCAAAACCTCTCTATCCTAGAATAAAATATAAAAAATCATTAAAGAAATCTAATTTTGGAAATTTTTGAGCTACTTATATATTGTTGAGATCCAGAACAAGTCAGATGTATATTGTTACGCACTATTTTTCAGTTTCCACTTAAAAATATAAAAATATCAAAAATTTTGAGAAAATATCATAAATAGATAAAATTTAAAAATCCAAAAATATTTTTTTTCTTATTTTTTAAGTATTTATAGTTGTTTTATAAGTCTAAAAAGGCCACATCTATTTATATATCCATATTTACTTTTATTATTATTAAAAATTCCAAAAATATTTCTAATACCCTTAGAAAATAAAAAGACTATACCATATAGTATTTTCTTGATTTTTTATTTGACATGTATTATTATCTATATTATTTATATATTATACATACTTATCTTATATCTAAATATAAGAAAAAGAAAACTAAAAAAGCAAAAAATATAAATAATATATTTAATCTATAAAATCAAAAAATAAAATAAAAAATTATAAATGAAAATATTCAAAAATTAAATATTAAAAACTCATTAAAAATAAAAAAGCATAAAAAAAACACTAAACATATTTATTGACTTTTTTGCCAATTTTGTTGTTTATTCCCCTTGCTCCCTATGTTCGAAACTTTACATTACTTGCCATATACACATACTTTGTAGAGTTATAGTAAAGGTTAACTCCACATTTATTTTACATCACTTGATTTATTTTGTGGGTTGATTATTTTCTGATTCAAATTTTGTGAGCGGTCGCCTCAGCGACACTGTATTCTCGCCTTGTGAGGATATTTTAGACCCTCGCAAAATCCGACTCAACAAATAGCGCTATTGTTGAGGAGCAACGTGTAGGATAGATATTGGGTGTTATTTTTATTTCATATTTTGATTTATTTTCTCTTTATTTTATACAAATGCCTACATGTGCTAATATTTTCTCTTCTATTTTTATTGTGATAGACCTCGAGGCGATAACGACTGCTTAGCTGGTTGGAGCACCCGAGCTACGAGGACTTGGTTATTCTCTTCTTTGGCCAAGATGATAGAGCATGAGAGAGTGAGAAAGATTTAGCATAGCTTTTATTCTTTTTATTTTTTTGTGTGAGAGAGAGAGACTTTTATTTGCACTATTAATTTGTAATAATATAGGTGGACTAGACTCTAGACACTCGGGCCCAATTTCCTAGTGTTTTTTCACTTAGGGGCTCATCGGTTTTTTATGTTGTTTTCATAACCTTTCTTTTCTTAATTTTCTGCATTGTGTGCTTTAAACCTTATTTTTATTTATTTTGTGGGATGAGCCCTTAGCATTTTAGGATTGATGATCGAGTAAATTCAGACCAAACACCTAATATATTGCATGTACCTATAGTCTTTATGTTTGGACTTAGCTGAAATTAATTGTTGAATACTTAGACTTGAAACCACGCACCGCGAGAGGTCTCCATACAACGCTTGCATGACCCACTATGGTGGACACAGGGGAGCCTCTAAGACTAGACTCTTAGGTTTCTTTTCTTGGTGTTTAACATTTAGTTCTTCATGATAACATCAATTCCTTTTTAGGGTGATTTCTTCATTTGAATACCTTGCATATAGAGTAGGTTTATAATTTTTTGCCTTGCATCCCTCTTAGAGAGCATTGGGAAGCACTGTAAGTCTTCCGTCTGAGCATTCATCATTTAGGCACAAAGGTGAGATTTCCATCTTAGTGTCGCCTTACATTTCTTTGCTGATATCTCTTTCCGATTTTGAACACCTAGGGCAAAAAGAAAATCCAAAAAAATCATTAGGCACTTTTGCATTGAAAATACTCAAAAAAGTGAAAATCAAATATTAAAACAAGTGGCCTGCTAACTGAACTTTGACCTAATTAAAAGCCGTAATGAACATCAATGTTTAGGGTTCACAAAGCCCTCATAGAATTCAGGTACATTCCAGACAGAGCGAGGCACGACCATTAAGGAATAGAGCCAAAAACCCAATATGTGGATGACTCAACTACCACTTGGGACCGACAAAGTATTGGTGATTCGATCATACGTGATCGAGTACTATCGACGACGGTATTCCCACCTTATGTGGAGCATCCGACTTAGTCTGAAGTACTGAGTCTAGGCCGCATCCTCACGGGTGTGTCCATCTCATCAGTTTGCGTCCGAGTACTCCACTTATGAGGGAAGTAGTGGTTTTACCTATCGTCTTCCTCTCTCTTTTCTTTTGTTGAGTAGCCACCCATGACCAGTATTAAGGACATTAAAAAGTGTAGTTCACAAGATATAAAGTGCTCTCCTCTAAGACTAGCCGGTAAGAACTCGTGACAATTTTTGCCTGAATCACAACTCTTAAAATAGTCAAACTTTTACAGCTTCACATGTGTTGAGTTGGTGAAACCGATTTTTTTTTATGTTTGCTTTCTTAGAATTAGGTCCAAAGATCAAAGTTCCGCGCACTTGTGCATTTTTGACATTCTTCTTTTCTCACTTCCTCTTTAACCCATGCTTATCATGAGCCTTCTACTAATTTACACTCCATTTGTTTATGTTCATCACAGTACCCTTCATCTATCATCCACTCCCTTTCTACTAATTTACACTCCATTTGTTTATGTTCATCACAGTATCTTTCATCTATCATCCACTCCCTTTTTCTTTCAAGATGTCGACTCCAGGATGGCTTAGTCGGGACTCCACCAACACCCACATCGACTTCTCGAGTTCGACATCTCCAATAATTCAGGATTATTCCCTAGTACATGGTTCAGACTTTGTGAACCACCCTCGAGACTCCCCGCTTCTTTATCTCATAGACTGAGAAAACTCTCTTCACGAGTTCTACACCTTTTAGATAGAGATTGATTTTACTCCATATACTTCTCCATCCCTAATAAGATTCAGGATTGACCCTAATTCTGTATTATTTTCTCCATCTGGTGCCTTCATGCAGACTGATCGGGGTATATTTCCCATTGTAGATCTTTACCCCAATCTAGAGACAGTTCCTTCACATTTAGAGTATGATATGGCTCCTACAGGTAGAGGAAAGGGACCACAACTCCCCAACACTGAGCAAAATACGAAGCAGGGCACCAATCAGAACGAGGTTAACAGTCAGCTTCTGGACTTCATCCAGACCATTCAGCAGCAGTTGACCGATCAAGCTCTCGCTAGGTCGCCTTCCAAGAAATGTTGAATGGCCTGAGGAGAAGGTCAGAGGGAAGAGGATGAAACCAAGGAGAAGGTGATGATAACCTCCATGGCAATGAGGATGATGATAATTCTATTGATGGACCTCGTGAAGGTGAGGGAGAAATAAGGAGAGGCTGACCCAATCCCACGTTGAAGAAAACATACAACCCAAGGGTCGGTTGCATCAATGAGTGAATCTAAATCCCACCTGTCCACGAACATTTTGAGTAGAAACTATGGCACCTTTCGCTCCTCCCCAGCTTCCATGATAACTCAAATGAGGAACCATACATACATATACAACAGTTCGGCCGCATCTGCAGCACAACTCACTATCCCAACATCCTGTTGGGCGTAGTCAAGATGACTGCCTTCCCTATCAACCTTTAGGGCAAAGCACTCTACTGGATCAACCATCTAGGAAGGTGGTGACAACTTAGGTTTAATTCAGCCTTCTTGCACAAGTATTATCCTCTCAACCTTCTCAATCTCATGTGGTCAAAGATTTCTAGCATATCTCAGAGACCTCAAGAGTCCTTTTATAAAACCTGGGAGAGGTTTAGCGATCTGATTGAAAAATGCCCCCACTGGGCAAAGCACACTACTGGATCAACCATCTGGAGAAGGTGGTGACGACTTGGTAGGATTTGAAGTCAACCTTCCTGCATAAGTATTATCCTCTCGGTCATGTCAATCTCATGCGGTCGAAGATCGCTAGCATCTATCAGTGACCCCAAGAGTCCTTTTATGAAACCTGGGAGAGGTTTAGAGATCGGATTGAGAAATGCCCCCACCATGACATCCCCAAGACCATCTTGGTACAATACTTTTGGGGGTTTTAACATATACGAGTTAATGTCTGGTTGATGCTGCCTACGGAGGATCCCATTTCAACAAGGATGAGGACACAGTAAGGCAGATCTTTGAGGATAAGTTCGAGGGAGATACTGCTTTATCCTCATCTCGTTCCTTCCAGATTCATCTACCACAACAGGTCCTCTACAAGAATGTAAACATGGAGGACACACATGAAGTCGACAGGTGCAAAAATTTAGACTTGAGCATCATTAGGAACCACCTGCCGAAAGTTGATATCATTGAGAAGAGGTCGTGTGACCTAGAGAAGCTCGTAGGGATCGAGCAAAGGATGAAGGGCTTGGACCAGCTCGATATTATCACCAAGCTGCTGGAGTTGTTGGTGAACACCATCAGTATCTGCAATGCAGTGACCACCGCATCTGGGCCTCCAGCAGAGAAGAAGGAGCAGACATAGTCACCTCAATCGAGTCCTAATCAACCTCCGGTCTAGCACGTATACTATGTTCATGCCCCAGAGCAGCCACTGATGAATCCCCATTCATCACTCTTTATTCTTTTATTTTAGCTACAAAACCTTTGCAAAACACCATGCACACATGTGTAAATAGAATAATTTAGCAAAATGCATGCATTGTGTAAATATTAATAATTAGCATGTTTTTCTGCAAAAGTAAAAGAATAAAGAGACAAAGAAAAAGAAGGAGATATTTAGAATAATATAGAGTGACCCGAACACAAGGGAGGGCCAAGCATTGGCCTGACCGCAAAAGAACCAAAGTAGAGAGAGATAGGGACATTCACCATAAAAATGCTCCTTCATGTACATATTTTATTTTATAAAATAAAATAAAAATGGGTTTTTACTATTTTGTATATATTTATAAAAATAAAATAAAAATGGGAAAAATAAAATAAATATAAATATAAATACTTTCTCTCTCATCAGTGTATATATACCATGTACATATAAATAAAAGAAGTATATTTCACCCTTGCAAACACTTAATAAAAATCCAATAAAAATCATTTTATATTCCATATTTTATGATGTAAATAAATAAATTATAAAATGAGAATAAATGTACTTAAAAAATAATAAAAATAAAATTCAAAAATACATAGGTATACATACCTGTATATAATAATAATATAATGTAAATACCTAATTTATTTTTAAAAATAATAAATAAAAATCACAAAAAATACTATGAAAATAAATAAAAAATTTTCATGTTGAAAATATTTTCAAATAAAATCATTTTATATTTTAAAATGAATTTACAAATAATTAATAAAAGGAATTACCTGATTGGTCCACGAGGGATTGTTGACCCTTGGTCAACTCTCCCCTTGGACCACTCTGTGCCCGGATCTGCGCCCCGACCCGATTTTCTCCCTTTTTCTTGGCATGATCCGACCATCATCAACCCAAAACCCCGGGCTCCGACTACTGACGATCCATCCGAGATGCACGTCCGCCACCCTTCTTAGGGATCCGAGCTCCATGATTCGCTGCCCGATTCCATCTCTGACGGACCCTTGTCACTATTTAGCTCAGCTCCGCCGCGCTTTTCACTCCATCTTTGGCTATCCCCCTCACCGTCGATGAGCTCCTCATCTTCGCCTTAGTGACAGCTGCGCGAGGACGAGTTGCAGGGAGAACGCGAGTGCCGGGAGCCACTGATCCAGCGATTTCCACCGCCGTGCTCCGCCGCAAGGTGAGCCTGAGCCTCTGGCCCCATCGAGCCATCGAGGCGACGACCCCGGAGGTCCCCGACCTCCATCCTAGACGACTTCCTCCATCCTTTAGGTCAGATTCCTTCTAGTTTCTTCTAATTTTAGGTTTTTCCATCTTGCGCCGTCGGCCTTCGCTGGCCAATCCACACCACTCCGGTCACCTTCTCAGCCTTTTGACCACCCTATCACATTCACCAGACCCCTCTCCACCTTCTCCACCCTTTCATTCCCCATGTCTCGCCCCAGAGCAGGACCACCGTTCTCCTCCGTCGTCGCCTCGCCGGAGAGCGCCACCCCGCCTCCTACACGCACCCATTTCACCCACTAACAGGTCGAGGCACTTTGCCCTCGACCCAGGATTCGTGCTGTGCGTGTTTTCAGGTCAACGGACCCCATCTGGGGGTCCAGCTGGTCCAGGCGTAGGAGCTCCAAGCCTTCTCGTCGCCGGAGCTCTCCTGACGCTGTCGGCACTATCGGAGCATACCATTCGCTGCGGAGCATCGCCAGCATCGATTTCCCCATCCTAGCAGCAACTGAGGAGGTCTCCATCGCACGCCACAGCCGGGTGAAGTTCGCCGGTGAAGATTTCTTCCAAGAGCCTCCCGAGTCGTTCGATCGAGCCTCTCGCCCCAGTTCAGATCTTGTCCATCCATTCGCGAGGGGGCTAGCAGTCGTCTGATCGTTAGAGGACCTCATCTGGAGCGTCCATCGCCGAAGAGGCGTCCACTGTTCTCAGCCATCCGATCTTACACGTGACGCCTTCCTAGCCGTTGATCATTAATAACGAGGGTAATTTGCACTTAGGCCCTCCTCTGTTTTGATATTTGTCGTTTAGTCCTGTAAATATTTGTGTCCATTATTTTTAATATGGATAATTTGCATCTAGGACCTTAGGTTTATAATATTTGCAAAATAGTCTTTATTTGTGTGAAACACGTGCATCGACACGTGAGTAGTGGAACTTTTACATTGTTCATCCTCTAGTTTCGAGCTGTTAATGTTTACATTTTTATAAATAGGAATTACAATTCAGTCCTTGTGAATGTGTATCACGTGTATGCTGCGTGCTTTTCTGGGCTTTTTGCAAAAGGGCCCCTGAGTTTTTTATATGTGTTACTATTTGGCCATTAAACTATGTTTTCTTGCACTTAGGTCCTTGTGTGTTGTGTACCTTATATTGGTTGAATAAAATATCAATTAAACTCCAAATCAAGTGAAATTTGGACACGTGGCTCATGCCACTGTGTAAAAATTTCACTATTTTTTTGGTACATTTTTTGAGTTATTTTCCTTTTTTTAAAAAAATAAAAAACACGTATTTTTATTACTGTTTGAATTGAAAAATCAAAAAAAAAATAAAAAATCATCTAAAAATTCTAAAAAATTAGGCATAGTTTGTTTTATTGTTGTTGAGTTTCTATCCATTTTTGGTGTTATTTGGACTTTTAAAATCCATAAAATCTAAAAATCCATAAATATATTATAAAAATCATTAAAATTCTATAAAAATCAAAAAATGCAAACTCTTTTCTATAGCTTAGTTTTTTTATCTAGTTTTCATAAAAAATGCCACCAAATTTTTAGAGGCTAATTAGGTATTTTTAATTAGCCTTTCAAGTCTGGTTGTACATTGACTCACT
Organism: Ottelia alismoides; assembly: GCA_037367405.1. Taxonomy (NCBI): domain Eukaryota; kingdom Viridiplantae; phylum Streptophyta; class Magnoliopsida; order Alismatales; family Hydrocharitaceae; genus Ottelia; species Ottelia alismoides. Next base: position 677,992 of record JAZKJV010002773.1, read on the forward strand.
GTTTTTCCCCTTTCTTGATTTTTAGAAAATCAACTAAAAATTTTAAAATTCTGAAAAATTTAACAAAAACACTTAAAAATATAAAAAAAACAAAAAAACATTTTTTATTTAATATTTTGACTTTATTTGATGTGTTTTATAAATAGTGGTTTGTTGGCATTTTCCTTGGTTTTTATATTTCATTTATTATTGAAAATACAAAAAAATTAAAAAGATTTAAAAATCCACCAAAAACATTTCTTTAATTTTATTTTCACTTTTGACAACTTTGTAGGCCGTCTCAACCAATTCGTGCTCCTTGTGTCCGACCCTGGTCGCTATACCAGGTTAAATAAATAGCGAGGACCGCTGTTTGATTTTATCGATTTATCTTCTGACTTTGGTGGTTCCTAATTTTTCTTATTGAGTCCGATTCGAGGGGTTGAGGTCACAGTGACCATTGATACCTATCTCTCTTAGTCTCTCGGCTTTTTTGGCTCATCAGAATGGTGCCGTTGCCTGGGAGTATGGCTTAGTAGTCTTTGTTTTTTGTTTTTGTTCGGTTTTGTTTTTCGCGGCTTTTTTTGCGGCTTTTCGTTCACTTGCAGCTTTTCGCGGCTTTTTGATTTTCTTTGTTTCTTTTCATTTTCTTTTCTTTTCTTTTATTTTATTTTTGTTTGTTTTTGTTTTGTGTGTTTATTTCTATTTTTGCATATAGTTTGCTTTATTTTATTTTGTCTTGCTTATTTTATAATAATCTGTATCTGACACCTCTGTTGTTTTCTTGTGAGGGCCCGAGGACCAAGGCGGTTCTTCTTGAAGAGCCGACGCAACTGCGGGATTCGGAGGTAGCTTCCTTCTGCACGGAACCGCAGGAGAGTGCGAGGAAACGAGGAGGGGCACGGGAGTTGTAGTCTAATTTTAGATAGTTAGTTTACTTTCAGACTAGTTTGTTATTGTAATAATACAGGTACCCGGACTCTCAGACTTGTGATTGCGAGGTCTGTTTCGTCGAGCATCGGTGTGCTCGGGGGACCCCACCGTGTTTTGATTTTCTCGTTTTTCTTTTCCTTTGATTTCACATGGATTTCTGTGCTTGAGCCCCTAAACTTAGGTTTTTCTTTCGTTGAGCCAGGTAGCCTTAGGTCCACAACCCTAATAAGAATATATGTTCTTATAGATTACGTCTGGACTTAGGCAAATAAAATCAGTGCTTCACGATAATAGGAGCTTTTGTTTAGGACGGTTCTCACATTGCATCCATATTTAGTTTATATTTATGCGTGGATTATAATTGCATGTAGACTGCTGGAGTCAGGTACGCCTTTTATCTCGTACATGTATCATTGATTTTGTCGCGCATAGGCTTTTCCGCTTTCCTCCCCTTGTTTTTTTGGACTTAGGAATAAAAGTAAATCAGAAAATTTGTTAGATGATTTTTGAAAAATACATAAAAAGAAAAATAATAAAATCGGGGCTGCTAATCACACTTGACCTAAAAGACACCTCATTTAAAAATCTGTCTTGGGGAGAGTAACCCCCTCCTTGTTTGGTTTGGATGAGCCATATCCGATTTCTTGACTGAGTACCGGCCTTTTATTCGGGACAGTCTATTGAGAATATTGGATTCCTATCAGCTCACGTAATCGCTCTGAAAGACTGACTTGATCACCTAAATAAAATTGACAAGAGAATTGACCGATCTCTTACGGTCTTCAACTCAGTGTTGAGTAGGTGAATCGGGGGTTTGCTTTCTCATCTTGTGTGTTTCCAGATCTCTTCTGTCTTCTCCCCCACCCACCCTCCCTTCAGTCTTCTATTTCTTCCTCTCCTCTATCCCTGGATGATGGACCCCCTCACTTCTTGCCGACTCTTGTGGCTTCTCCATCTTCTGATCATCAGTCCAGTCCATCTTCGAGGGAGGACGGATCCCCGACCAACCTCCTGCTCCCTCCCTCCCATCCCTTTCATTCTTCTAGGCATGTTGTGCTACACGTCCGTAGAGATAAGAGTGAACAGAAATGAGACACGGACGATGCCATTGCTAAGTTGAGAGTGCACTCCATTCCTGATCAGAGAGAGCAGATGCGAGTATCAGATGCCTCCTACGCCATATTGATGGATGAGCAGATAAGACAGGGAGCTCAGTCAGCTTCTACACTAGGTCCATTCATTCTAGATTTGGAGCTTATTCAGAGATTGCCGACATTTTCAGGGGAGGCGCACAAGGAGCCCTATCTTCACCTGTCCGAGTTCGAGAAGTTTTGTAGGACACAGCTTTATTCAGATATCATTGCAGAGGAGATGATGCTTAAGACCTTCCCATTCACACTTCAGGACAGATCCATGAGATGGCACCGATGGTTGGGAAGGAGATTCGCTATGTGGGGAGACTTACACATAGAGTTTCTACAGAAATACTTTCCCCAGCGTAGAGCAGAGATGATGCGGTCCTTGATCACAGAGTTTTCAGTAGACCCCCAGGAGCCACTGCACCAGGCATGGCTGAGGTTTCTTGACCTCTTGAGGAGATTTTCCGAGCACGGACTTCCACTGACAGATCTTATTGAGTTTCCATGCGGGGGATGACCGCAAAGCAGTTAGCACTGGTGATTACCTCATGTGGCGGTTCACACCGCGGTTCCGACATTGACTTACTGGATGCCATCTCGAGGTTACTTTCACACAGACCATCTTCACGAGATATTGTAGTTGGGAAAACACATGAGGACGTTGTACTACCAGTGGGGTGTGTCGCAGTACATGAGGATATAGTTTCTACACACCAGCCCGAGGACTTGGATTCTGCAGCACCACAGTGTACAGAGGAGATGACTGCTACAGTGGAGATTCTGACCTAGAGTCTACTCGAGTTCCTGTTGGTTTTCTAGGTAGAGTTCGAGTCAGCCTCAGAGTTCTCAGTCGACGATTCTTGGATATCAGATCTTCTGATACTCCAGGAGACGGAGGATCCCCCACTACTACAACCATCGATCCAGCCATTACAGATTCCTGCCCCAGATGATTCAGCTTCTTTTTTGCAGAGACACTTCTCGGAGTCAGATAGACACCATGACTCATCCCAGCAGCCACAACTCGATATAGGACACCACTATGAGAGACCAGACATCGAGAGTCTCGTATTCGAGCTTTTTTTCCTCTACTTTGATGAGACAGATACAGTAGATGAGGACCAGATGCCAGCCAGCATTGCCGCAGAGCGAGGATCAGCCACAGCCACATTGCCAGCCTCCGCGGTGTTGACCAGTACCTTCTCCTGCTTCCAGATTGCCGAGAGCCAGACTTCAGATGATGATGCATCCTGGTGCACAGAGTGGTTGCTTGACAGCAATGCAGATGCCCTGATAGATCCTCATCCTCTATTTCTCACTGATGATCTTGCATTTCTCCCCGAGGGTTATTTGCAGGAGGATGCCATACACGATGTGTACTCGGTTTCACCTTCTGAGAGTGTATCTGATCTGGCGGACCACGAAACCGAGTCTTCTGATCCTTCTAATTCTGAGTCATCTCACCTCGACGACCCTCGTGAGGATGAGCCGATCCTGGAGATATTTGATGATCTGCCCGATCTACCTTTATTATATGCATCGGATATCAGTTTTCTTAAAGAGTCTCCTGATCTTCACTTTCCATACCTCTTTGAGACACTGATCGATGTGGAGGATTCTACGGCTGATCCATCCTTCTCCATGTTTGATTTCTTTGGCTCTACACTTCCACTCCAGTCTGATCCTGAGCCGATGATTTCTTTTGTGCTACCGGATCCCGACCACATATTCCTATATCATTGGCCGGCAGCAGACAACCACCTGATTGCCTACCTGGATGCCATTCTTTACACTTTTGATTTCATCGCTGTTCTCATACTGAGGTTGCGACGACAGTACGGCATTCGCCTTACAGATGTCGTCCTGAACCTTGATACAGTGTTACCCTAGCCTTTGCGCCCAGCTAGGGGCGTAAAACCTAGCGCTTGTTGAGAGGCACCTCAACATTGTACCCTTTTGTATATAAGTGTTTCGTCGCGATTCGATCTTTCTTTCTTCCATGTTTATTTTCACCCCAGGTCTCGCTTAGAATTTTTTTTGCTATACTTAGGATATACCTCATCCTAAGTATAGGGGGTGGAAACACCGAGTTGTTCCTTTTGTTCCGTTTCATCACTTCTGTCGTTGCCTATACTTAAGGATTCTTCACCTTAAGTATAGGGGGAGTGATGCCCTTCCATCTTGTTTATATTTGTTGACTTTCTCCGTCATTTTCTACCTCTGTTTTGCTGCCTATACTTAGGGATATTTTACCCTAAGTATAGGGGAGGTAGACCCTGTACATTTTCACTCGAATTTCCCTTTGTGTACAGCCTGCTATACTTAGGGTTATTTAATCCTAGGTATAGGGGGTAACCCCGAGATTCTCTTGCATTTCTATTCTTTTATTCATCTTTGTATATAGCCTTCCTTTCACTTCCCTATACTAAGCACGAGTTATGTCTTCTTCATCGCTCTTGACTCTGAGGACATCGTTCGAGCTAAGTATAGGGGGTGTGTATATATTCCATATATACTTTAGCCATAACTCGTACTTTGTATGAGCGTGTTAATAAATAAAAATGGCTAAAAAACCAACCCAAAAATCCATAAAAAAAATTTTCCTTGTAAATAAGATTCTTTTATTGCACATACATAGCTAGTTGTACAAATTATTTTTGTAAAAATGTTTGTAAAAATCTTTTGTGTAAATAGCTTGTAAATATTTTCATATCAAAATTATGTATATAGTACAAATTTTTTGTAAAATGTTTTGAAAATCAAAAGTTTGCAAAAACCTTGTGTAAATTTGTGTACGTATTTTGCAAAACTTGCATTCATGCATGCATCCATGTTTTCAAAACATTTTTCAAAAATTTTGCACATGTGTAAATATTTTGTAAATAGCATCTTTGTAAATACTTGTATAGTTTTTCTTGGATCATAGTTGACATTTAAACTAGGCTGGAATTAAATTGAAAAATGGAGCTTGGTTAAGATCTTAATCCACCTAATTATAAGAGGAACCTTATAGGGCTTAGGGTTGAGACTTTTCAGGTCCATGGTGACTTAGTTCTTTGAGTCCACTAGTCTATGATCATATGTCATCTCGATGAGCCTAAGTAGAGCACTTAACAACACACACATGGCTCATATAGACAATGGCTTTACTTGTACCCGCACTTTACACTGAGCTCTCTACGGATGAGGGGGTGAGGAGGCAGTCTTTCTTGACTTGGGGTAGCATATGAGGGTAGTACTTCTAGGCGGAACCTCTCTTCTTCTTATAGTGAAGGAAGTGCGTCTCAACTTGGTTTGGTTGCCATGAGGTCTAACGACAGGAGTTGTGGGTTGCAATAATGCTTCAAAAGAAGGATAGTCTACTAGCTCAAGAGGGAAAACTCCTTATGTATATATGTTGCACTTTGTAGATATGTGTATATATGCACATCAAAACAAATGGCAAAAAGAAAAGAATAACTCCAACAAAAGTGGTGGGTCTGATAGAAAATGATTATCCCACCGGAGTGTATATAGTGCAATAAGCAAAGCTTGAGACTCATGGTCCATCTTATGAAGCTCGCAGCAGGGAGACTTAGCTACACTGGTTGAGCTCCTAGGGATACATGGCTACATTGGCCATGGTCCATTCTCTTCTTCCCCCTCTTCTTGAGTTGGTTGAACTTGAACTTAGAAGGGAATACCCCGCTCCTTGAGGAAAGAGTGGCCAAACTAGGGTCATAGAGTTACCTTGTTGGGGAGGGTTGTCATTTTGCTACTTCTGAGGTGGAGAGCTATACCTCACTTACACTGTACAAGGAAAGATTCATGGTCTTCAGGGTTTGTGTATGTATACTTGTTCTGATCTGGATTATTGAGGAGTCTTGACTATAGATTAGTGGACCTTAGAGGCTATTAAGTGTTAAACCTAAGTCCAAATAAGGTTCCGACACATTAATAATCCAAATATTTGACCGAGCTCCATACTTCAATTTAATGAAGGCAAGTTTAATAATCAGCATTGATCCATGCATTTCCCCTCCTTTTCTTTTTCTTCTCTTTTTCACTTCTTTTTCAAATAAGTGTATGCTAAGGGACTAGCAAAGTTAAGTATAGGGGGGTGATGAATCCCCATTCATCACTCTTTATTCTTTTATTTTAGCTACAAAACCTTTGCAAAACACCATGTACATATGTGTAAATAGAATAATTTAGCAAAATGCATGCATTGTGTAAATATTAATAATTAGCATGTTTTTATGCAAAAATAAAATAATAAAGAGATAAAGAAAAAGAAGGAGATATTTAGAATAAATATCGAGTGACCCGAACCCAAGGAAGGGCCAAGCATTGGCCTGATCGCAAAAGGACAAAAGTAGAGAGAGATAGGGCCATTCACCATAAAAATGCTCCTTCATGTACATATTTTTTTATAAAATAAAATAAAAATGGGGTTTCTACTATTTTGTATATATTTATAAAAATAAAAGAAAAATGGGAAAAATAAAATAAAATAAAAATAAATACTTTCTCTCTCATCAGTGTATATGTACCATGTATATATAAATAAAAGAAGTATTTATTTCACCCTTGTAAATACTTAATAAAAATCCAATAAAAATCATTTTATATTCCATATTTTATGTTGTAAATAAATAAATTATAAAATGAGAATAAATATACATAAATAAAATAATAAAAATAAAATTCAAAAATACATAGGTATACACACCTGTATATAATAAAAATATAATGTAAATACCTAATTTAGTTTTTTAAAAAAATAAATAAAAATCACAAAAAAATATAATGAAAATAAATAAACATTTTTCATGTTGAAAATATTTTTAAATAAGATCATTTTCTATTTGTAAAATGAATTTACAAATAACTAATAAAAGGAATTACCTGATTGGTCCATGGGGGATTGTTGACCCCCAGTCAACTCTCCCACTGGACCACTCTGTGCCCGGATCTGCGCCCTGACCCGATTTTCTCCCTTTTTCTTGGCATGATCCGACCATCATCAATCCAAAAACCTGGGCTCCGACTATCGACGATCCATCCGAGATGCACGCCCGCCACCCTTCCTAGGGATCCGAGCTCCATGATTCGCTGCCCGATTCCATCTCTGTCGGACCCTTGTCACTATTTAGCTCATCTCCGCCGCGCTTTTCACTCCATCTTTGGCTACCCCCCTCGTCGCCGATGAGCTCCTCATATTCGTTTGAGTGACAGCTGCGCAAGGATGAGTTGCAGGGAGGAAGCGAGCGCCAGGAGCCACTGATCCAGCGATTTCCACCGTCGCGCTCCGCCGCAAGGTGAGCCCGAGCCTCTGGCCCCGTCGAGCCATCGAGGAGACAACCCCGGAGGTCTCCGACCTCCATCCTAGACGACTTCCGCCATCCTTTAGGTCAGATTCCTTCTAGTTTCGTCTAATTTTAGGTTTTTCGATCTTGCACCACCGGCCTTCGCCGGCCAATCCACGCCACTCCGGTCACCTTCTCAGCCTTCCGACCACCCTATCACATTCACCAGACTCCTCTCCACCTTCTCCACCCTTTCATTCCCCCTGTCTCTCCCCGTAGCAGGACCACCGCTCTCCTCCGTCGTCGTCTCACCGGCGAGCGTCACCCCGCCTCCTACATGCACCCATTTCACCCACTAACAGGTCGAGGCACTTTGCCCTCGACCCAGGATTTGTGTTGTGCAGGTTTTCAGGTCAACGGACCCCATCTGGGGATCCAGCTGGTCCAGGCACAGGAGCTCCAAGCTTTCCCGTCGTCGGAGCTCTCCTGATGCTCTCGGCCCTATCAGAGTAGACCATTCGCTGCGGAGCATCGCCAGCATCAATTTCCCCATCCTAGCAGCAGCTGAGGAGGTATCCATCGTGCGCCACAGTCGGGAGAAGTTCGTCGGCGAAGAGTTCTTCCAAGAGCCTCCCGAGATGTCCGATCGAGCCTCTCACCTCAGTTCAGATCTTGTTCATCCATTCGCGAGGGGGCTAGCAGCTGTCTGATCGTTAGAGGACCTCATCTGGAGTGTCCATCGCCGAAGAGGCGTCCACTATTCTCAGCCATCCGATCTTAGACGTAGCACCATCCCATCCGTTAATCATTAATAACGAGGGTAATTTGCACTTAGGCACTCCTCTATTTTGATATGTGTCGTTTAGTCCTGTAAATATTTGTGTCTATTGTTTTTAATTTGGATAATTTGCATCTAGGACCTTAGGTTTATAATATTTGCAAAATAGCCTCTGTTTGTGTGAAACACGAGCATCGACACGTGAGTAGTGGAACTTTTACATTGTTCATCCTCTAGTTTCGAGCTGTTAATGTTTACATTTTTATAAATAGGAATTACAATTCAATCCCTGTGAATACGTATCACGTGTATGCCGCGTGCTTTTCTGGGCTTTTTGCAAAAGGGCCCCTGAGTTTTTTATATATGTTACTATTTGGCCCCTAAACTATGTTTTCTTGCACTTAGGTCCTTGTGTGTTGTGTGCCTTGTATTGGTTGAATAAAATATCAATTAAACTCCAAATCAAGTGAAATTTGGATATATGGCTCATGCAAGTGTTTGAGTTATTTTGCTATTTTAAAAAAATCAAAAACATGCATTTTTGTTATTGTTTGAATTGAAAAATCAAAGGAAAATATAAAAAATCATCTAAAAATTCTAAAAAAATTAGGAATATTTTGTTTTGTTGTTGTTGAGTTTCTTTCCATTTTTGGTGTTATTTGGACTTTTAAAATCCATAAAAACTAAAAAACCCTAAAATCTTATAAAAATCATTAAAAATCTATAGAAATAAAAAAATGCAAAATCTTTTTCTGTAGCTTAGTTTGTGTATCTAGTTTTCATAAAAATTACCATCTGATTTTTAGAGGCTAATTAGATATTTTTAATTAGCCTTCAAGTCTTGCTGTACATTGACTCACTGTTTTTCCCTTTCTTGATTTTTAGAAAATCAACTAAAAATTTTAAAATTCTGAAAAATTCACCAAAAACACTTAAAAATATAAAAAACATAAAAACAATTTTTATTTGAATTTTGACTTTATTTGGTGTGTTTTATAAATAGTGGTTTGTTGGATTTTTCCTTGGTTTTTATATTTCCTTTATTATTGAAAATACAAAAAAATTAAAAAGATTTAAAAATCCACCAAAAACATTTCTTTTATTTTATTTTCACTTTTGACTACTTCGTAGGCTGTATCAGCCAATTCATACTCCTTGTGTCCGACCCTGGTCGCTATACTAGGTTAAATAAATAGCGAGGACTGCTGTTTGATTTTATCGATTTATCTTCTGACTTTGGTGGTTCCTAATTTTTCTTGTTGAGCCCGATTCGAGGGCTTGAGGTCGCAGCGACCATTGATACCTATCTCCCTTATTCTCTCAGCTTTTTCGGCTCATCAGCCACCGCCACAGTCGTAGATACAGATGGTTGTCTACCAGCCATCTGAATTCCAGCCTCAATATCTCAAGCCTTGTTCTCCACCTCCTACACTCATTCAAGAGGTGAATGACATCTGGAGAAATGATTAGTAGGTAACCCATCCTTAGGGACAACCCAAGGGTCAGCACAATGCTAGTCGGCCACATCAGCAGCAGCAAAGAGGAGCACGGAATTTTTAGCCCAACCCCGCCCATCACCACCAGCCTGCGTAGCAAGTATACACTTGGAGATAGAACAATTACCAGTAGCAGTCTGGATACCACAACCAGTAGTACCAACAACCAACTGCTCAATATCATCACTAATACTCCTCCCCGCAATACTAACAAAACCCTTCTCTTCCTCCTCATCCCCACTACACATAGGGTTACCAGCAATAGCCTCCCTCTTACTATCCAAATCAACGGTCTCACCAGGACGAACCCTCTAAGGTTGCTCCAGTTAACCCGACCCTTGATTGTCTGGCTCAGTTAATAAAGAACATGGCTAAAATGATCCAGAAGATAGATGACCTGACAGTCGCCAAGACTGTCATTCTGGATTAGATCGAAGCTAACCCTAACAACTTTCGCTGCAAGGAGCAGGTAGCCTGTAGTGCCACACCCGATTCTAGATAAAACAATGTATTTTTATTAGCAGATGTAAATCTCATGAGTGGTAGGATACTTCATCTATCTGCAACAGCAAAGGGAAAGAGAAAAGCTCTGATTGTGAATGATCAGAAGAGCCTACATCAGGGTCAATGTAATTTTTTGAAGCAACACCAGATGAAAAAAATACAAAAATCGAAGAAAATACTAAAACACAAAAAGAAAGCAGTAGTCTAGGTGAAGTCATCTCAGCCTAGGAGATGCCAGCACCTACAGCAGAACCAGAGCTAGTCGATGGAGCCACGTCTGTTATTTTTTGTCCACCTGATGTAGATTAATGTATATCTTTTTGCAATCTACTTGTACAAAAAGATATGGACAAATATTTGAATTAGAATGGAAACATTTTTGATTATCTACATATGCCTTTTTCTTCTGAACTTAAATCAAAAACAGTAAAAAATTGAAAAATACTTTTTCTAATTCCAGTATCATTGAAATTTTGCAAAACATTATGCTTGAGAATCCTCTTCTGAAAGCCATGGATTACATGCCCACTGTGAAGAAAGGACTCAAAAAAGCGTGTACAATGAAGCATCAACCCTACAAAACTAGACACAGGAAATATGAGAAGCATATCCTCACAATGGCTATAGTAAACACTATCAGCAGTCTTCCATACAAAAAAAAAGATAAGGGAGCACCACTCATCATATGCACATTTTTCAATCAGGAGTTTGAGTGCACCTTACTTGACAATGGGTCTTCTATCAACCTTCTACCATCGTCACTACTTACAGAATTATGGTTAGGACCGCTCAAACCAACCAAGATGATTTTGCAATTCGTGGATCGATCCGTCAAGCAGTCTAGGGGCATGTTGGAAGATGTGAGCATCACCATTCAAGGGATGCAATTCCCTGTGGATTTCAATGTCATGGACATGGACACCTCCTCACCTCTGCTCCATACCCATATTATCCTTAGCTGGTCATTCCTTTGAACAGTCGAAGTAGTAGTTTGCAACGACACTAGGTAGATCACATTCTGCTCCACCAGTGATAAGATAAAGATAGAGATCATGCCTGATTAAAAGGCAACAGAAGTTGTATCTGAGATGAGTGTGCTTGCACCGGAATGTTATGAGGACTGTGACTTTTTAGCGAAGATCAGAGATATAGATCTATTTCTGGATGACAAAGTAACCTTGAAATTCCTCTCTACAGAGGAAGTACGGGAAAGCACAATTCAATTAACTGAAGTCTTTGAAGATGAGATTTTTGTTGATGTGAAAATAGAGAAGTTTGAACAATCCCCCACATCTAAGCATGAGGATTTCATTGCTGATCTTTGTGATGTATTGAATGAAGAAGCTGAGTTAACAAAGGTGGATGACCAACAGTTGAAAGAGATAACACCTACAGTTGTCTCTAAAGTAGCCATCGGGTCGACTTCAACCCCACCAGATGTTAAACCATTTCCCTCTAACACGAAGTACTCCTTCCTTGCTGGTGCACCAAATATGCATCCGATCATCATCAACGCTTATTTGACCGAAGACCAAGAATCTCGTTTGATGGAGGTTCTTGAATGAAATCACAAGGCAATATGATAAAGATATGTGATATCCATGGGGATCAATCCATCATTGTGCTCACGCCACATTTACTTGAAAGAAGACAACAAACCTTCCCGCGAATTCCAACACAGACTGAACCCAAACCTTCAGGAGGTTGTGATGAAAGAAATTCAGAAATGGTGTGATGCATGATTCATATATCCCATCTTCGACTCCAAGAGGGTGAGTTCCCTACACATAGTGACGAAAAAGTCTGGGATCACCATTGTAACCGATGATAAAGGAGAGGAGATTCCAACCAGAGTACCGACATCTTGGAGTGTCTTTGTGGACTACATATGCCATAATCTTGCTACCAAGAAGGACCATTATCCACTACCCTTCATTGAACAGATCCTCGAGAGGATGGTCGCAAAGGAATATTTCTGCTTCTTGGATGGTTACTCTGGATATAACCAGGTTGTGATTTCTCTTGTGGATCAGGAGTAGACAACGTTCACCTATCCATTTAGGATGTATGCTTTCTGACGAATGTTGTTCGGGTTATGTAATGCCCCTTTACATTTCAAAGATGTATTTTGGTCGTTTTTACAGACATGGTGGGCAGTTTCCGTGAGGTTTTCATGAATAATTTCTCAGTCTACGGAGATTCATTTGATTAATGTCTAGACTATCTAGACCGAGTTCTGAAGAGGTGTTGTGAAGTGAACCTCGTGCTCTCGTGGGAGAAAAATCACTTTATGGTGACTGAAGGGATCGTGCTAGGTCACGTAGTATCGAAACGTGGCATGTAAGTGCTCCCATCCAAGGTGGAAGTGATTTCAAAACTTAAGCCACCTACAAATCTCAAATAGTTTTGGTCATTTCTGGGGAATGTCAGTTTCTACCGATGATTTATTAAAGATTCCAGCAAGCTTGTCCAACCGTTGATAGAACTGCTTGGCAAGGAGACAAATTTTTTTGTTGTGGATAACCATGTTATCCCAACCTTCAACTAGTTGAAAGACCCGGTCACACATGCTTCTATCTTGCAACCATAGGATTGGTCTCTACATTTTGAGCGCGTGACAGACAAATCAGATTTTGCAATTGGTAATGTATTAGGACAAAGACGAGATGTGATTCCATTTATGATTCATTACTCTAGAAGAACACTTGATGAAGCCTAAAAAAACTACACAGTGACAGAGAAAGAGCTGCTAGCCGTAGTGTTTGTGTTGGAAATGTTCAGAACGCATCTCCTCAGATAAAGGGTAATAATTTACACTGACCATTCTATCTTCAAATACATTTAGAGTACAAAAGACGACAAGCCTCATCTAATTCGTTGGATCCTTCTACTCCAAGAATTTGACTTGGAAATTCATGACAAACTAGATGTCAAGAATATGGTGGTAGACCATCTTTCTAAAATAATTAACGCATAACCTCCTAAGTGGAATTCAATTCCAATCACAGAGGCCTTCCTAGATGAGGCAGTCTTGTCTATATCCTTTCTCCCTTGGTATGCAGATATACTACCTCATCTCCAAGAAGAATCTGCCAGACTGGACGAAGATTAAACTTGACAAATTCTTGGCTGACGGTCATTTTTACTAGTGGAAAGAACCACATCTATTCCAAGAGGGAACATACTGCATATGGAGAAGATGTATATCTCAAGAGGAGGTAATGTGTGTCCTAGACCACAACCATAAGCTCGAAGTCGGTGGACACCATTCTGGAAAGAGAATGGTGGTAAAAGTGCTTTAATGTGATCTTTGGTGGCCAACTTTATTCAAGGATGCAGAAGATTATGTGAAGAAATGCACTGACTGTCAGAGAATGGCCGGAAACATCAGAATGTGCGACACAATGACTCTAAAATACATTCAGATTTCTAACATCTTCGACACTTGGGGAATTGACTTCACGGGGCCATTCCCTAACAACCATGGTTTTGAATACATCCTGCTCGTCGTTAAGTATGTCAGCAAATGGGTGGAGGCAATCCCCACTCGAACCACAGGCAGTCGCACAATTTATTGTTTCCTGAAGGATAACATCATTTCACAGTTCGGGACACCAAAGGGGAGCCACTTTATCAACAAATAGGTCAATAAGTTGACGAAATAATATGGCATTATGGCATCAAGCATCATATTGCAGTGATGTACTACCCACAATCGAATGGCTTGGTTGAATGTTCCAACATGGAGATCAAAGCAATATGGCAGAAGCCTGCAAGACCAGACATGAAGAATTGGTCTCAATTACTGGACTCAGATTTGTGGGCATATTGCACAGCATACAAGTCTCCTCTCGGCATGATTCTGAGCGTGCTGGAAAGAATCGTAAAGTTGATCTGAATAGACTGTGTGAATTCAGAAACTACGCATACAATAACAACCTGATGTGCAATGAGAAAGTCAAGTGATGGCATGACAAACACATACGTAGGAAGACTTTCGAACCTGGACAGAAGGTGTGGTTATTTGATGAGAATTTAAAGATTTTTCCAGGCAAGCTTAAAAGCAAATGGATTGGTCCATTCATAGTAAAAACTATGCGTGACATTCGAAACCTTCTCATATCAGAATTGTCATCTGACGCATAACCTATTATAGTCAACGGATAATTATGGAAGCCATATTTAGAGCATGATACATTCGTATCCATTGTCGATTCCAATGAGGTTGTATTTCAATATGAGCTCACAAAGGCAAATGGATCAAACACTTGAGCAGAAAAATTACAAAAAGATTTATTTTCTTCTTTTTGTTTTCATATTTCTTATTCTTCCGAAAAGGTGCTCACTCATGTCATCATTTCTATACTTAGGACGCACTTTGTTCTAAGTATGGGGGATTGGGTGAGCACCTCGAATTGTTCATTCATTCATCGATCCTGAACTTGTCCCCTCAACTCTTCATATTAGTCTATACTTAGGGATATTTTACACTAAGTATAGGTAGAACAAGATGAGCCGATGATTTCGTACATCCCCACCCTTGACCCTCCCTACCATGTGCAAAGTCAGTTATACTTAGGATAATTTCATCTTAAGTATAAGGGAGACGTCAACTTTTCATTCTTTGATTCTTTAGTTCTTGTTTTATAGACTGTTCTATACAAAGTACAAGTTATACCTTCTTTTTTCTCTCAGATCTATGAGGACATAGCTCAAGCTAAGTATAGGAGGTCGTATATACGTTGTTTATACTTTAGCCATAACTCATACTTTCGTATTTTCAATAATATGGCTAATTAATAAAACACAATAAAATTCTTTGCAGATACTTGTAATAAATCAGTTAAAAATATTTTGCAGAATGATTTGAAAAATGGTTGAAAATTTATTTGAAAAATCTTTTGAAATTGTTTCGAAAACTTTTGCAAAATGTTTTCAAATCTTTCTAAAAATATTTCATTTGCAAAAATTCCTTTTATTTATGAAAATAAATTCTTTTGAAAATCTATTTGCAAATAATTTTAAAAATGATTGCAAAAATCGTTTAAAAAATCTATATATACTATTTGGAAAATATTTGCAAAATGATTTTCAAGGTTTGTAATTTTTTGTAAAAATATTTATTAAAATTATTTTCAAAATTAAGTCTTCAAAATGTTTGCAAAAATATTTTCAGAAATGTTTTGAAAAACTTGTCTTAATAACAACTCAAATAAAATCGTTACTATAGTGTATAAAACATGTATATAAATCTTATAAACACTCAATAACACTCAACTTGTGAAATCCCTTGTGTAAAATACACCTTTCACTAGCATCCATGTAAATATAGATGCATCCACGTGTAAATACCTGCATATAGTTCTTTTCTAACCATTTTGTCTCTCAAAAATCCCTAAAATTTGCAAAATTCAAAACTCCAAAAATATTTGTAAAATCTTTTCAAAAACCTACATAAAAATTTCAAAACTTCTTTCAAAAAACTATAAAAAGTTCAAAACCAAAAAATTGCATCACAAAAATATTTCTCTTGCATTGTACATATCATTCACATTTTCGGATTGATAATGATGATTGAACTAGTCTAGATAAAATCTGAAGATTAGAGCTTGGTTGGACCTTAATCCACTTAATCACAATACCTTTAAGGAACTGGAATTGAGATACTTCAGGTCTACTAGACTTAATTATTTGAGACCATGATACTTGGTTCAGTATTGTCTTGACTGCCTAAGTAGAATATTTCGGAGCATACACGTGACTCTTGTCGATAGTGACCTAGCATGCACAACTACACATGACACCTTGCTCAACTCAGTTGAAGTGGTAGAGGGCTGGATTTACCGGCATGAGACACAAGCCAATGGAAACATCAGAAGTCACACATCTGTGGCCATTGTACCCTAACTCGATCTAGTAGAGATGAGGTCTAAAGACAGAAGTTTGTGGGTTGCGATAATGCTTCAAAAGAGGGATAGTCTACGAGCTCAAGAGGAGAAAATTCTTGTGTAAATGTTGCAGTACATCGTAATAAAAATTTCAAAATAAAAAACTCCAAGAAAAATAGAGGGGAAAAATCAAGGAAAATTCAATCCCTGTTGGAGTATGTACATAGTTAATAAGCAAGCTTAAGCTTCAAAGTCAAAGATCCATGTGAGCCTGCAGCCAGCTGACTTGGTTACATTGGTCAAGAATCCTAGGATATGTAGCTACACGGGCTACCGTCCACTCTCTTCTCCACCTCCTCTTCTTGAACTTATTGTACTTGAACCTAGAAGAGAATACTTGCTTCTCAAGGAAATAGCTGCTGGACTGGGAAATAAGGGACACCATGTTGGAGAAGACTGACTTTAATCGCTTTAGCCGAGAGGAGCTATATATCGTTGACATTATGCAATATAGACTCATAATTATAAGGTACTTCGTATGACATTGACTTATTCTGATCTGGTTTTTTAGGAGACTTGGGCAGAGTTTTAAGGCTCTTAGAGGCTGTTGAGTTTCAAATCCGCTTCCCAATAAGGTTTCGACCAAACATAAAATCCAAAGGTCCTACTGAGCTGCAAACTTTGATTTTATGAAAAGTTTGAAAGTTAAAATCAGTCTAAGTTCTTTCTTTTTCTTTTCTTTATTTTCTTTTTACGCACTTATAGGCATAAGTGTTTGCTAGGGACTAAAAAAGGTAAGTATAGGGGGTGATAAATCTTTATTTCATCACCTTTATTATTTCATTTTGACCTTTAAACCCTAGATAAATGTATGAAAATAACATATATTAAATATTGTATAAAAGACTTCATTTAAAGCTAAAATAAAAGAATAAAGAAAAGAAAATAAAAAGAATGAAATACCAAAAATCCAAAATCCCAACTTCACAGACCTTTTATTTGATACACTTTTAATTCCCATCTTCTCCATATGAACTCAAAATTCATCAAAATCACCTTTAATTGTATATAATTTTAATTGGCTATTTAATGAAGGTGGGTTCATTCAATTTGGAGTTCAGATGCAAAAGTTAGGTTTTGAACCCCTATTGTACACTATACTTGAATAAAATATTCATTTATTTATTCCTTATATTTTCCATGATTTTATAGTTTTATCATTTTTAAATAATATATTAAATCAATAAACATATTTAGAATAAAAGAAAATAGCTAAAAATATAATAAAACAAAATAGTATACTCAATGATATGGATGAATTGTATATACATATACCTATATAATAAACATACCTATTTATTTAAGTGCACATATTAATTCAGAAAAATACAATAAAAATATAATTATATGTATTTAAGTAAGTCATAAATATGTAAATTATGTAAACAAAATAATAAAATTTAAAATAGAAAATGAAAACAAAATAACCAAAACATGGGTAAAAATACATATATTTATACTTGTAAAAAGTAACTCATAATAAATTAACTTGTAAAAATAAATAAAAATCATAATAAAATACTACATTAATACATTTTTTATGCTTTGACCGAAAATTAATAGAATCGTTTATTATTTTAATTTGAATTAATAAATCATTTCCCTTGTTTTGTCTTTTTGTGTCACACATGGACCAATGGGGGTGCGGTCTGAATTGACCTCGATCAACTCCCTGCTCTCCCCTAGGTCTTCGTCTGATAAACATTTGCCTTGTATTTCCTCAATTGATCCACACTTCTCCTTTCATCCATTTTGCTTGACTCCTTCATGACTTTTGAACCTCGATCATAGCTCTTTCATGCTTCCTTGTTTTCTCGATCTAAGGTCCATTGAATCAAGCACACTTCCTGATCGAAGACACATAGGTACATAACCCTTTGTCGGACTACCTTTGATCCTTGATGCCTTCTCTCCCATCCAAACCCAAACCTTGATCTGGATTGAAGGACCTGGTGACAGCAGGCTCCTCTCTAGAGGTTCAGGGAGCAAGGAAGGTGTATAATTGAGCCGATTCAGCACCTCGTCGGAGACCCTCTGCCATGTGGTTCAGTTCCCAGTCTCCCATGTAGGTGAGCTTTTATCTCTTTGCATTTTTCGTTCCTAGAAACTAGAGTAAAGTAGCATAGACTTCCTTTT
Source organism: Ottelia alismoides (assembly GCA_037367405.1). NCBI lineage: Eukaryota > Viridiplantae > Streptophyta > Magnoliopsida > Alismatales > Hydrocharitaceae > Ottelia > Ottelia alismoides. Next base: position 696,193 of record JAZKJV010002773.1, read on the forward strand.
CAGTTTATTTCATTTATTCTTCTATAAAATCAAAAATTTGATGTCCACTGGAGTAGAGGTCCAACGACTTTCTTCACTTTTGTCACGACCATGTTTCGACCCATCTACCATCCCCGTATCATTCCTCTTCGCTCGTTCTTCGCTCCATGCATCTTCACTCAACCAAATCACGCTTGGATATGGATATCAGCTTTCCCATCTCCATCGTTCGTCGAAGAGCATCACCCTGACACATCCCCACTTTTTCTCACCCGCTAGAGCCTTAGGACCCATCGTATTTTTGTCCTTAAGCTAACCATGTAGGTCCTGAAGGCCCATAACCTTTGAACCCCAAGAGTAGCTTTAGGTGTCTCCGACCTCCAGGGCTCCTCCGATGAGCCCCAGACCTCTTTGAGATGTCCAGACGCTACAGAATCCTTCCAGGAACAAGTAAAGCCCCACAGAAGCCGAGAAGTACTTACAATGAGATTTTGTGAATCGAAGCTCGTAGGAGGCGAGTTCTTCCCGTGTTCTTCCAAGCATCCTCCTAGTCGTCAGATGAAGAACTTGATCCAGGTGTAGCAGTAGTCATCCAATCCAGATGCCCTCAATCGTTGATCCATCCACTGAGATCTAATCTCACTCATCTGTTGTCGAAGGGAAATCCACTTTTCATCAAGTGCCACGTGGATTAGTGAAGTCATCTAAGCGATTTTCTAGTGCCTTTATGTGGAAAATTTTCCCCATACCCCTTGCCTTTTTGTATTTTATTTTTAATCCATAAACTTTCATTTGTAGCATAAAAACATTAGGTTATTTTGCAAGTAGACACGTGTATTCCTTTTATTTGCACTTAGGTCCTCTTGTGGTGGATTTTTTGCAAGGACCCCCCTATGCTTATGTTTTATTGTTTTGTCTAGTAACTTTGAGATTTAGTTCAAAACTTTTTGGGAATTTTGCATGTATGCCCTATCATGTTTTATAAATTGAATTTAGGCCTCAACCAGTGTGAAAAAAATCAAATGTTTGTGGGTAAATTACATAGAGGCCCCTATAATTTAGAAATTAGTTATGGATTGCATTTTCATTTATTTTTAATTACATTTTAGTCCCTACTAGTATTGTATTTTTATTTTATTTATTTCTTAAAATAGAAATACTTTTTCCATATAAAAATTGCAGGAATGTCATTTTTAAGTGGTCGTTATATTATTAAATCACGTATATTTTTCACATGGTAATTTCATTTTTTTCCTATATTTAAAAAATAAAAAATATTGTATTTATTCCTTATTTACATTAAAAAATTCATAAAATATAAAAAAATGTTTGGAAAAATTCTAAAAAAATGATTTGTTATTTATTATTAAATTTTACAACTATATACCGAAAATAAAAAGAAATTCAAAAGGAAAACTAAAAAATAGCAAAACCTCATAACCCTAGAAATAATATAAAAATCACTAAAAAATTACAAAAATGTGTTTTTTGGTTCTATATTTTCTTTATTATATTCCTATATATTAGACTTAGTTTTAGAAAATTTTGACTTAGATATTTTTGAGATATGAAACAAGTCAGTTGTATATTATTACTCACTGTTTTACTATTTTTATCTAATTAAAAAAACAAAAAATTAGCAAAAATATTTAAAAAATATCATAAATAGAGAAAATTATAAAAAAAAGGAAAAAATAATTATTTCCTTTTTTTGAAGTAATTATTTCTATTTTATAATTCTAAAAATATGACATCTATTCACATAGCTATATTTAATTTTATTATTATTATAATTATTAAAAATCCCAAAGTATTCCTAATACCCTTAAAATAGTAAAAGGATTGTACCTTAGGATATTTTCTTGATTTTATATTGATTTTGTAATTTTATCTATATTATCTATATTATATCCATATATTGTACGTATTAATCTATATCTAAAAAAGAGAAAAAGAAAACAAAAAATCAAACAATATTAAAAAAATATACAAAAATTATAAAATCAAAAACAAATTAAAAATTATAAACTAAAATTTCACAAAAAAATAAACATTAAAAACCCACTATAAATAAAAAAACTTCATAAAAACACCAAAAACATTTATTATCTTTTTTGTCATTTTTGTTGTATATTCCCCTTGCTCCCTGTGGTCGACACTCTATATTACTTGCCCTATACACATATTTTGAAGAGTTAAAATAAATTTTAAATCCACATTTATTTTACATTACTTGATTCATTTTGTGGGTTAATTATTGTCTAATTCGGGTTTCGTGAGTCATCGCCTTAGCGACACTGTATTATCGCCTTGTGACGATATTTTAGACCCTCGCAAAATTCGACTCAACAATACATATACACTATGTATTTTATTTTTATTTTCTTATTTAGATTTTATTATTTTATTTACATAATTTGTATATTTATAACTTACTTAAATACATATAAATATATATTTACTATATTTTTTTGAAGTTATTTGTACACTTAGATAATTATGTGTATTTATTATATAGGTATATATATATATGTATAATTCATCTATGTAGTATAAGATGCTTATGTATTTTATTTTATTTTTAACAGTTTAATTCTAATTTTATTATATACATGTATTATAAATAATATTTAAAAATAATGAAAATATTAAAATATGGAAAATATAAAAAAAATAAGTTGATTATTTTAACCAGGTATATTGCACAATGAGGGCCCAAAACATAACTTATGCATCCTAACTTTGAATTGAATGAAAACCACCTTCATTAATTAGATTATTTAATTTTATGAACAATAAAGGTGAGTTTGTTGAATTTTGAGTTCATGTGGAGAAGATACATGTCTGGGTAGTTATCCTTGTGGCTTATTATTTCGAATGTTTAGGGCACACTATGTATTGTTTTTACATGAAATGAATTTTGTATTTTTGTTTATATTTTTCTACAAGTTCATGTTTAAAGTTTATTGATTTGAGTTGTAAATAATAAACAATAAAATAGGTCCCAAAACCTATTTATTAGGGAAATAAAAATTAGGGTTTTAAATTATTTCTGACCCTTGTCTCCCCCTACTTTATTCCTTGTCGACCCAAACATCATGATGCCTAGGTCTCGAGTATTGGGATTATTCAATACCTATGGTATTTAATTCGTTTTCTTTTCTTTTTCTTTTATTTTATCTTTAAATACAGTATTTTATGCAATATTTGCAGTGTAAAAAATGAAGGCTATTTTGTACAATTACATGCTATACACATGCATTTAGCTAGGGTTTAAAGGTCAAAGTGAAAGAATAAAGGTGATAAAATGAACATCCATCACTAGGACATTTGAGCTTCGTTTTTATTTTTTTATTTCCAAATTTGGTCACGTGTTCTAAGTTTTGTATAAACTCTAAAAATTGTGCAGCTGCTCTTATTTTAAAGCATAATTTGTTCTTTTAGTTTCAGCTATGGTATGTAGTTATTTAATGTGGATTTAGTTAGTAATTAATTTTTGAATGAAACCCATGTCTAGTGATCGTTAATTCAATATTAACTCACGATAATTTCTAAAAGTGTGAAAAATACTTATTGTGAATGTAATTAAATAAGGAAACTTTTGACATATGTGTTTTTAATATCCATTCACATTTTTTACTCTATAGAAATTAATTTTAAATTCCTTGTTGTATTTTCATAGAGATATTTATTAAATAATCTAAATATACTTCTATATGCTTCTTGAAATGCTCTATTAAATGTGATCTATTGAGAATTTTATCATGTTGTTTGCATTGCATAAAAATAAAAAACTCCAAATCATTACAAATCCAATTCAATTTTATTCGTTTAACTCCAAAATTATAGAAAAAATTACATTATCTTGTATTAATCTATTTTTATCATACTTTTTATTTTGAAAAAATATTGCGCTTTCATAACTTAATCCAAAACATCGAAAGTTTTGCATTGAACATATTTAATTCATTTTAAATTCAAAAATCCTAAAAACATCATCTATTTCTCATTAAATAAGATTTTAGGGGAGAATAAAAATTAGATTTTTAGGTCTCATTTGAATATAGAAACATAATTTGTAAAACAAAACAAATTCCCTTTTTATATTCATTTTTAAAAACTTTCTTTTTTTCATTTCATTTTATTTAATTATGCAATTTCAAAATACCTTAAAGCATCTCAGAACCTAGAAAATAAAAAATATCCATTTATCCATTTTACTATATTTTTATAACCTTTTAAAATAATTAAGTCGATAATTTTTATCTTCCTTATATATATGTGTGTGTGTAAATAAATTTTGTTTTATTTTATTTTAGAATTAAAAATCTATTAAAAATTAAAAATATGAAAAAAAAATTTAAAAATCATAAAAATAATGCATCATATAAAATTCCACTGCATTAGCATTTTGTTGCATTTCATGGCATCTTATTTATATTACTTCATTTGCATTTTCATACATCAATTAGTTCAATCACATACATTAACTGCAACAGACATAAATGTATATCACACAATAACTTGATATACTAATATCTCAAGTCATATTTAAAATTTTGTTCTTTATTTATCTCTGAGTTTATTTTAAATATGATGTACATATATTGCAATCGCTCAGTTAGTTACTTGTTTACATGACCATAGGATACTTTAACAAAGATAGTGGTTAAGGAGTATAGACTGTCATATTGCAAAAAGCATAATTTTTATATGTTGAATCAAACTTATAATTTTGTTTTTTCCATTATATTTGGCAATGTTATAACCTTAAGCAACACTCTTAGAACTTTCCAAATCAGAAGAGTTCAATGAACTCGGAATTAATCGACTATTCTTTCTCATAGATCGACCATACCTGATCGATCATATTTTCTCTCTAATTGACCAAACATGATCAACCATCAGGTTTACCTGAACGATCATCTTGTTTGCATGATCGATCATATTTTGAGTACAGTACCACAATAGTAATAAGATGAGAAACCACTTTTTCATAATGATCGATCACCCTAGTTTGCATGATTAATCATTGGTACAAAAAATTTTGTGGATTTCTTGCTTATTTTGTTTCCAATGATCATATTTTCTTGGACCCTTATATAAGAGACCAATATTGGAAGACACAATTCATCCCTACTCTCTACAAGTGGAGAAAACTTATTCTCTATGTTATATTCTCTTATTATCTCTCTAGTTCTCCGAGTTCTTTGATATTTATAAGATAATAGTTTAAAGATAGTTTCTTCAAGAAAAGTTTTCAGCAAGCAGTGTTTGATCGCCCAAGTCTTCTAGGTATTTTGACATCAGTCAAAATACCTTTTGTAGGCTATAGCTTTGGTGATATTATTCTTTGATATATTATTATTCATGTGTTTTTATTAAGATATAATTACTTGTTCTATATTCTAATATAATATGCAATTATCTTTGATGATTATTGATATCACTTTGCTTATGGAATGCAAATTATATGTGATTCTACAGAGAAAATTATTGTGAAATATTATTTCTATATTCTTTTCATAAACTTTCTTTTATAGGAACTTTTGGTATTAGGTCTGAAAAGTATTCATGTTGTTCTTGGATCAACAAAGTATGCACTATCCAAGGAAGTTAGGGGACAGTCGGAGCTTTTCCACACTCAATAATGGTGTAGTATCAGATATGTGGCGATGATTTTGGTGTTTGGTCCGAAGTTGTAAAGTTGGAACCTTTGTAAATAATTGAGATATCTGATTAAATACCTTGGTCTTTAGTAAAGAAGTTGGTTGGCTCGTCTAACCACGTATTCCTGAATCAAGAACTCAGGTCGTCATTTTCACACACTTGACCTTTCACGGTAACATCTTATGCAATGTACTTGATTGATTGGTTGATTGCATTATGTTAAGGCTATTTCACAAAAGTTTTATTCTAGCAGCGATACACTATTTATCCCCTGGTAGTAATACCTCATTCCCAATGATCTGACACGAAGTTCTTCACTGCCTCCTTAAGTTCGACGTCGAAACTTGTCCAAGTAAAATAAACATAACCCCACATACTTGACTTTTATATTTTGTAGTTTTTTTTATAATTTTCTTGTATATGATACTATATTCCACATTATTAACATAGGCTATAATGTGACTAATCAAGTGTTAGAAATGATTTGTCAGAGTGTTCTCTTAGTTGTCCCTACCCTTACCCAATTTACACAGAAGGATGAACCATTTTTCTAAAGTGATAAGTGCGACCAAAGTTTCTAGAAGCTCAAGGAGATATTGACTAATGCTTCGGTTCTTAACCTTCCTTTTGGTACCTTAGACTTCACGGTGTACATAGATGCAACCAAGGAAGGATTGGGAGTTGTGCCGATGCAACGAGAGCAGTTTGTGGTGTGTGCATTATGTTAGTTGGAGAATCATTTTCCCAACTAACTCACACATGGCTTGGAGTTGGTTGTTGTAGTCTTCGCATTGAAGATATGGTGCCATCACTTGTATAGGGCGACATTCGAGATCTTCAGGGAACACCGCAGCCCCAAATACATATTTGACTAGTGAAAGCTGAACATCATGCATATGTGAGGAATAGAGATACTAAAAGACAATGATTGCACCATCTCTTGCCATTGTGGTAAGGGAAATCTTGTGGTAGATGTCGTGAATAGGTGAGCACATATAGTGGGTACATCAACATGGATGCATACTTTGGATGTGCTCATTGCACTTATGGAGTGGCATTCATTTGGTAGAACCTCTGATATATTGAGTGTAAACAACCAAAGCATAATGAATTGTGGGACGTGATTATTTAGAGTCAGTAGATAGACTAGAGATTACCACATTTATACCATATTGGTTGAAGAATGAGTTTGACAAATTTAGAGATTGTGAGTCCATACTATATAAGGGTGATTGAGTATGTATCTCTGATGATGAGGAGCTGAGGAGATATATCCTAGATAATGCACATAGTTCCAAACTTTCTATTCATCCAAGAAACACTAACAACCCCCCACCCTAATTGATGGACTCTCTTTCCATTCTAGTATGGAAGTGGGAGATAATTTCTATAGACTTTGTGTCATTGATACCTTGAACTACAAGGGGGAATGATGCATTATGGGTGGTTATAGACCATTTAACCAAGATAGTCCATTTTATTTCAGTCAACATGACTTCAACATCAATAAAGCTATCCAAGTTATACATTCAACATGTCATCCATTTGCATGGGATTCTCAATGAGGTGGTATTTGATAAAGATACATGCTTTACCGACACTACTAGGGAGGTTCATGAAGGTCTTGAAGATCGAGTTGTACCATAGTTCCACCTATCATCTACAGACCAGTTGGTCATTTGAGAGGACGATCCAGACACTTAAGTACTTGTTATGTGCATGAGCAATTGAGTGGAATGGATCCTAGAAGGAGCACCTTTGATTGATTCCCATACAGCAACAGGTATCATGCTATCATAGGCATGGCTCTTTTTTAGGCCCTTTGCGAGAGAATATGCATAACACCGCTGTGTTGGCAGCAACTTGGTGATAGGGAGATCGATATACATCACCCATATCATCGAGGAGATGACAATGATTGTGAAGATGGCCATAAAGAAGTTGTGGACCACGCAGAGCTGTCAAAAGAGCTATGCTAACCAGAGGCATTGGGACCTTAGGTTTGAGCTTGAGGTTGGGGATTTTATTTTTCTAAAGTATCCCAATGAAGGGCATTTAAAGATTTGTCGTCAATGGCACGTTGGCACCATTATTTGTTGGTTTGTTCGATATTATAGCTCGTTTTTGAAAGGTGGCATATGTGGTGAATATTCCCCCTTCCCAGAGGGTGCACATGACGTGCTTCACATATCTAAGTTTTAACTTATGAAAGTATGTTAGAAATCTCGGACATGTGATCTTCTACGAGAACATGGCTATTAATATGAACTTCCCTTCCTATAGATATTTGACCATGTAGTTAAGAATATACTTGGAAGGAGATCATATTAGCTACGAACTTACGACCAAGTGGTGGAGACAAAATGTTCGAGTAAGAGACATGGGAGGCCAATGCAGGCATGAGAAAGAATTATACTCACATCTTTGAAGGTACAAATTTGAAGTCCTAATTCAATTCTCTTTAAGATTTTAGAAGGTTTTGTTCTATTTGAGATTTTTATGCTTCAATACAAGTTCAGAGTCCACGTTAGGAGACAAAAATCTAACTCTCAGAACGATAACTATTTTAATGTTTTTATGATGTAAAATACACTATTTTTGAATTAGGAGATGACTCGCTATCTAAATGAGAAAAAGATTACTTCATTGCATGCATTTCTTTGAGACCTTTCTAGCGAGTTCAAGAGCATTGAAATGTGAGTTTGGGAGCATGAGATACAATCGTTTTAATCAAACGGTCAGTATCCGGATTCGAATTAGATCTGAGGCTAAAGCAATACTGTAAATGGGTGGGTGAGCTAACCAAATCCCACCACCCCCATGTTGTAGCTCTGCTCGATCACCATGTATTCTTTGAATATCTCACTAGAGCATCATCGTCGTAGTCAAAAAAGCTATTCTAATCACCAATCCAAGGGCGTCGTTGCGAAGAATGAGTTGATGTCATCAATGCATGTATGCTATCGTTGTAGACCACATGCCATCACTATTGTTTCTGTGTGGGAGGAGATACTAAGGGAATGTCCTCGAATATAATGAATTTACTCCTTTTTGGTTTTAGTTTCACATGCTTTCTCATACATAGGAGGTTGATATCTTGCATATCCAATTTCGGTGTATTTGGCACATATAAATGTATTTTTTAAAGTTATTGTACAATATTTCCCCTTTTTTCTAGGATCAATGCATTCCCAATTTTTACATAAAATATACATTCGCGATAAGAGCAATGAGAGGAACAATCACATGTAATACTTTTCATTGTTGAATTACTCATAGTTTCTAGTTCTTAATTGATCAGACAGAAGAGTTGATCAATCAATAGTTGATCGATAAAATGTTGATAAATTGATAGGTGGTTGATCAATCAGAAAAGTCGATCAATCAAACTGGCTAGTTGGACCCAAATTAATATTTTTAAATGGAAATCTCAAAATAAAAAAAGATGGACGTGAATAGGGAATCATGATATAGAATAGAATATATTTATTATATGCTTATTGGCTAAATATAAAGAAAGTGGTCTAGCTTTGATAAATCTCTATTTCATCACCTTTATTTTATCATTTTGGCCTTAAAAATCTCAGCAAATGCATGTAAATACCCTTAATTTATGCAAATAAACATTCATTCTTTGTTGAATAAATACTATAGAAAATACTGTTTTTAATGTCAAAATTATAGAATAAAGAAAAGAAAAGAAAAAGAATAAAATGCCAAAGATATTTTATGACCCTAAACCTTGAGACCTAGGCATCTTGATGACTAGGTCAACAAGGAATAAAGTAGGGGGAGATAAGGGGCAATAAAACAATAAAAATTCCATTTATTAATTCAATTTTTTTATTTTTGTGACCCATTTTATTTTCAAACATTTATATCTTAACTAAATAAACTTTGTACATAAAAATTGTAGATAATAATGTAAAGAAAAATACAAAATTGAGTTTATACAAAAAATAATATACAGTGTAAAAGTTATACTCTAAATATAATCACAATTTTCAATCATAGACCAATATCTCTCAAAATAAAACTCAAAAATATATTAAGATCACATTTAATTGTATATAACTTTTAGTAAGCTATTTAATGAAGGTGGTTTCATATTTTTTGGAGTTAAAGTGTGAAAGTTAGGTTTTGGACCCCTATTGTACAATATACCCGAATAAAATATTCATTTTATTTATTCTTTATTATTCTCATAATTTTGTATTTTTATTATTTTGTAAATATTATTTATAATATATATATATATACTAAAACTAGAATAACAACATAAAGAAAACATTAAAATAAAATATGTATATAAAATATATAGATGAAGTACCAATAATTATACTTATACAATACCTATTTATTTAAGTGTATATATTACTTCAGAAAGAAACATAATAAATATATATAAGTATATAAAAATAGGTTATAATTATATAAATAAGAAAAGAAAATAATAAAATAAAAATAAAAATAAAAACTCTAAAATATAGATAAATATACCTATAATTAACCCCTCAAAAGTAACTTGTAATTAAATACCTCTAAAAAATAAAGAAAAACCATTATAACATTCTACATAAAACAATTTTTATTTTATAACTAAAAATTAGTAAAATCATTTATTGATTTTTTTTAAATTTCTAAATATTTTTCGGGTCCTTTTTCATGACCCACCCGGTTGCTCGTGTCAGACCTATGTTTGACCGCTTTTTCTCGTTTTTTTCCAAGTCGATCTGAGCATCGACTTGGTTTGATCTCTTATGCACTTTTGTGCCTCGATCTTCGTTGATTCACATGGAGATGATTCCTCGATCTTTGGATTGTTGGCGCTCATGTTTGACCTCGTTCCACTATGCGTATAAGAGACCACCTCTGTCTAAAATTTGGGTTTGATCTCTCTTCCACCTTCTACACCCACATCTGAGCTCCGAGAAGGACTCCTGGTGATAGCCGGAGCCTCCTTCGCATTTGCGCGTGAAGATTGGTGTCGAATCGAGGCAGATCCGCTGCTCACTTCCACCTCATCAGAGCTCCTGCTTATGGCTTCACTCGACGGTGAGCTTCTATCATTTTAGCCCTTTTCGATTCTTTAGCATAGTCTTAGCGTAGATCTCATTTTGTTTTCATTTAATTCCTATTGGGTCCGTGTATCTTCCACCTTACATCCTTGCTGGAGCTCGTTGCTCCGCCCTCTGTTTTCAGCCACTCTATTCAACCTCTGCTTCCATAATTCCATCCATCTTCTTCCCCTTCCGCAGTCCTTCGCCCCTAGCAACTCCATCCACCCATATATTGCAAAGATCTGGAGATCGAGTCCTCCTTCTCCGCCGCTCATTGGAGGACTTCGTCGCAACCCATATTCTCCCCTTTTTGACACCTGAAGCCTCTTGTGGCTTCATGTTTCGCCCCCTAACGGTCTCCTACAAGAAACAACAAAGAAAGCCCTCCTTTCAGGTGACATCGATCCCTAGGAGACCTCCCAGGTGCAACTCCTCTGCCAGAGCGATCCAGACCTCCCCGCACCATTTTGAGACTTTCCACCGGCGTGAGAGGCACCAGCGGCCTTTTGGGAGCATCATCAGTCGGAGAAACCATCGAAGAAGCGATCAGCAGCGATTTCAAACTCGTCAGCACGAGTTCATACGGTTTTCATCCCCCACGCTTCAGAGCCATCGAATCATCCTCCGTTCTTCCAGCGCAGCAACGTGCATCCGATCATGTTATGCCAGCACCGTCCTATCATTGACAAAGATCTAATCACAGCCGTCAGCAATGAACCGTCATCACACAATGTGGAGCTGACGCATGTCAAGTGAAGCCCCATCCGACCGTTGGCTCGCGCCTTGGACTGGGTATTTTGCGATTTTAACCCAGTCATTTTGTGTTTTTGTTAATTAGTTAAAAAACTTTCATATGTCATTCACTTATTTTTGTAATAATTGCAAAAGACCCCCCGGAGTTTCTGTATTTACATTCAAATCCTCGCTAGCTCACCTCACGTGGCCGCCCACGTAAGTTGGGCATTTTACAAGAATGCCCTTGGGTTTTTGTATATTGTAACTCGATCCAGAAACTATGTATTCCCTTTATATATTTTTGGAAAAATTACATCTAGGCCCTCGTGATTTATTTTAATTACAATTATGTCCTTGCTAAAATGTAGTCTCCTTTTATTTTCTCTATTTATTTAAAATAGCAATCGTGCTCCAAAAATTCCCAAAAAAATAGGTGTACACTCCTGATTGCAACACTTCCATGCTCTAATATTATTTTGCAATTTTGGACCATTTTATTATTTTATAAAAAATTGCTCCTTTATTCTCTCTGTACCTTAAAAAATTACAAAAAAATATAAATTGTTTCTAAAAATTGTCAAAAAAATATTTTGTTTGTTTATCTGTTTTTACCCTCTAAACCAAAAATCACTAAAAATAGAGAAAGAAAACCCTTAAACATTGAAAAACCTCTAAAATACTTATAAAATATAAAAAAAACTCTTAAATCCCCTAAAAATAGTATTTTCTATTTCCTAATTTTCTCTAAATTATTATTTATAATTAAAATTTATTTGTAAATTGTGGACTTAATTTAATATTTCAAATTTTCATTTCATTTTCGACTATTTAGCTAATCCCTAATTTAGGGTATTTTTAACTTTAAAAATTAATGAAAATTAGCCCAATTATAAAAAAATCACAAAAATAATGAAAAATATTTTATTTATTGAATTAAGTATTATTATTATATATATATTATATTACATTATATATATATTCTTATATCATATAATAGATATTTTTAAAAGAAAAGGAAATATAAAATCTAAAACTCCAATAAGATAATATAAAAATAGAAAATTAAAAACCAAATACAAAAATATAAAAAAATTTAAAAAATTAAAAAGTAAGAACCCACAAAAGTAATTTTGGCAAAGTCTTTGAGAGGTAAAGTGTGCTTTGATTTTTTGTCTTACCTGCTCTACTCCATTACTTCCTATGTTCGACCCCTAATTTCTTGTCACTATACATATATAGTAGGATATAATATATTTTAACTCTTTGAGAAATTCGAGTAGTCGCTTCAGCGATAGTGAGTCTGACTTGTCAAGCCATTATTAGCGACTCTAATTTTCCTCCTTAAATTGTGTCATTGCCATGGAGCATCGGTTTGTAGAGTAGTTTTTGTCTCTTACATTACTTAGCCATTCTTGCCCTTATTGTTTTCTATTTGATTTTAAATTTTGAACTGTCTGAAATCTCTTCTTTTACCATCTTGCGAGGGACCGCATACCGAGGAGGATAGCCTAGGCGATCCTACGCAGCCTTGGGACGAGGAGTCAGCTATTCTGACCAAGCGACAGGAGAGAGCAGGAGGATCGTGAGAGAGAGAGAGAGACAGACATCTAGTTTAGATGTGAGAGAGAGACTTTTATTCTTGAACCATTAATTTGTAATAATACAGATACCTTAGACTTGGACACTCGAGCCGAATTTACATGTGTTTGTTCACTTGGGGGCTCACTGGATTTTGTCGGGATTTCATTACCCTCTTTTGCTTTGTTTCCCAAAGTTTTGTGCTTTCTGCCTTTTTCTATTTGTTTTGTGGAATGAACCCTTAGTCCATAGGCGTGCTTGATCGTGTAACCTAAGGACGAACAACTAATAACTTTTGCATGCACCTATAGTTCTCGCATTTGGACTTAGACTAATTAATTGTTAAAAACGCAGCTTTGAAATTGTGTGCCGAGAGAGGTCGCATATAGAGCTTGCAGGACCCATTGTGAGGGTACCGATCAACATCGAAGATCGGACTTAGGTGTCATTCTGAGTATTTAACATTTGGTTCTTCATTTATAGCAGTTGCCTGCTTAGGACGATTTCCATGTACATATTAGCATATAGTATAGGTTTATATATTCCTATTGTGCATTCTGGATGGAGAGAGCTGGGAAGCACTATAAGTCTTCTAACTGAGCATTCATCATTTAGGAACTAAGGTGAGATTTTCATATTAATGTCACCTTGCATTGCTTTTCCGGTATTTCCCTCTGTTTTTGGATCATATAGGAATCAAAGAAAACACAAAAACATTAGGCGCTTGTATTGAATTTGCTCAAAGCAAGTGATAACACAAAATTTTTTAAAAAGGGACTGCAAAAAATACTTGACCTAAATAAAATTGTTTAATTGGACTCATTGCCTTGGGTGAGCAAAGCCCTCATTTGTTTTCAGGTTGCATTGGAAGGTCTCCTTCCCGGTGAGAGAGCATTTTCGTAAGGAATAGAGCCCAAAACCCAGTCAGTCGTTGTCTTGTGTATCGCCCGGTGACGAATCCATGATTCCTCACCTTTATTCTTTTATTTTAGCTTTATTTCCTTAGTCAAATACCTATAAATACCCACTAATTTCATAAAATTACCATTAAGCATGCATTTGTTAAATATGTATTTTAAACATTTTTTATATTCAAATAAAAGAATAAAGAAGAAAAGAAAAAGGAAAGAAAAGAAAAAAATAAAGGATGTATTTATGAAATAAATGCAGACTGATCCGAACCATAAGAGAATGTCAAGACTTGACCTCATCGACCAGGAATAAAGTAGGGGGAGATAGGGTCTTTAATCCATAAATACTTCGTAAATATTTTTTCCTTATATATTTGTACAAAACTTATATGATTTTGCTTGTATATAAATTGGCCTCAAATTAAATATTTTTCTAAACAGAAATTATAAATAAAAATATTTTGTAAATAATAAAAATAATTGCAAAGTAAAACCATGTATAGAGTAAAAGTACCCACTTTCAGAAAAACCGTAAAGTGATAATTGAAAGATCAATTTCGGCTCCATACGAACTCAAACTGAATTAAACTCACTTCCATTGTACTCTAAAAAAAATTATCTTTAAAATGGCTATGGTTTTATAATTTTTAGAGTTACGGTTGAAAAGCCGGTTAAAAATCAAAAAATAATTTCTAATATTAATTAAATTAATATAATTATGAAAATTTGATTTTTTTTATTTAATTATTTGTTTTGAAAACCTACCATGTATATAAGATTTGATTTTCTACCTTAAATAACCACCATTGAGGTGACTAATTATTTTTTTTGTAAATTAATTATTTAAATTATTTTATTTAATTACGAATTTTATTTTTAATTAATTAATTATTTTATTTTATTTATTTATGAATTTCATTTTTTATTAATTTATTAATTTATTAATTTATTTTATTTATTTAGTTAACCACTAAATACATTCCTTTTTGTAATTATTTCCTTTTTTATTTTTCTTTTCCTTTTTGTTGAGCTCCTCCTCCCTCTTTCACATTTTGATCAATCTTTGGTGGAGAGGAGCTCGATCTCCAAGAGCTTCTTTTCGCAGAAGGGTGCCCAGTCTCCGAGTCGTCCGGTGATAGCGAGGCGATCTTCATCGAGGCCATCACAGCGTATCCGATCCCAAGGTGAGATCCAATTTATTTTTCTTCATCATTTTAGATTTAATTTTTGCTTCATTGTCATTGTTAAATTGTAGATCTTAGTTCTCGAATTTTTCATCACCAATCGATTCATCTACGATTACCGATTTCATATCATTTTCTCGATCTCACCATTTTCTTATTCTACCTCACACAATCTCTCATTTCCGGTCACGCACAGTGATCGAATCTCCGGATCTATCTCCCGCTTCGCCAGATCCACACCATCTCACATTTTTCGATTTTTTTTGGATTGAGCCTTCGTGCTCGTATCCTTATGTGTTGATACCGAATAAAAAATAAAAAAAATGTTCTTTTTCTAACATTTGTTTTGCAGGAATTTACAGAAAAATAAAAAATAAAAAATTATATAAAAAAATATCTATGAATTTTCTATTTCAAATATATATATTTTTTATTTATTGATGTTTACAAAAGAAATACATATAAAAAATTAAAAAAACAAAAAATTGCAACAATCAGCGGCAGCACCACGTGCTTCCAGATCGCCCGATGACCATCGGATGGCAGCTGCCAGCCCCCTTTGACTTCGACAATCGCGCGGGCCACCCATCTGAGGCCCTCCACCACTCGCCATCGCTCCGCGGCCTCGTCACCGTCCGCCACCCACAGCACCTCCAGGCCACCGCACGCCACCGCATGCCACCACCTCCAGCTTCGGGCAGCCTCTCCGCTCAACCAGCAAAGCTCCAGCAGCGTCGTGTGGCCCCTCCGCCAGCATCGTGTGTCACCTGATGCCGCCCTCTACCACCTACGGCCAAGCCCGTGTTGCTTCCCCCAACACCAAGAGGCCCGCAGCCCGACCTCGCCACCGCCTGCGGAGGAACCCACGCAGTCCATCGCCAGTAATCCCCACCTCCGAGCCCAGACCACATCGAAAACACGCGCTGCCCGTCACCGATCTTCACCGCGCGCACACGCCACCGCCAGCCGCTACCGCCCCGCAGCTTGGGCATGAAGGAAGAGAGGGGCGACGACCCCTTGCTCCCCTTTGGAAGAGAGAAGAATCCAAGGGCAAATAAAATATTGAAAATTTACAAATATACCCCTGGCATTTATTGTAATTATAAAGAAGTCCCCCTCAAGGAACAACACGTACGACGCATGCATTCACTGGGTAATTTACGTCATTTCCCTCGTAATTTATTTATTGTTATATTCTTATGCAAGAACTTCAATTAATTGCATGTAAGTCCCTTCATTTCAAGAATTTAAAATTACATGCTTATTTAAATGTTTTATGGCTTCAAAAAATCTGTAGAAATTTGTGTAGACTCCTGCTATGTGCATCTTCATTTTATAAAAATTTCATTACATTTTAAATTCATTTTCTATTATTAAAAAATAAAAAAATAGTATCATTTGCTTGGCCTAACATTTGAAAAAACATTAAAAATTAAATATTGTCTGAAAAAATCCAAAAAATAGATTAGGTGTATTTTATTATCTTTTATTTTCTGCCCAACTTTCACATATTAAGTATTTTCAAAACCCGTATAAATTGCAAAATACTAAAAATCTTATAAAAATCACAGAAATTTTAGAAAAAATATAAAAATAGTGATTCCAGATCCTCTTTGTAGATATTTGTCTATATTTTAGCATAAAAATAATTTCCAGGAGTCTTGGGAACGTAAATTCTTTTTAAGTTGCAAATAACTCTAGGTTGTACATTGTTTACCTTTTTTACCACTGTTTGATTTTTATAAAATCACAATAACATCTGAAAATTCTATAAAAACTACCAAAAATAAAAAATTTAAAACTCAACAATATTTTCTTTGCAATTTTCTGAGCATTTTTTACCATTTTGAAAAAAATACAAAAAGAGTGTGGTGTGTGTATTTTATATCTTGTGCATTTTGTTGAAAAAATATAAAAAAATGAAAATAAAAAACCACTAAAAATGCATTTTATTTTATTTTGAAATGTTGACTATGTAGTTTTTCAATCGTGCTCCTTGTGTTCGACCCTGGTCGTTATACCAGGTAAATAAAAATAGCAAAGATCGCTTACATTACTTTTCATTGATTGTTTTTCTAAAGTGGCTTTATATATTTTTCTCATTGATTACGTTGGGTGATTCGGGTCACAATGACCCTTGATTATTTGCATACTTAACCCGAGTTGGCAGGCGTGACAACAGAATGGTGCCGTTGTCAGGGAGCACGGCTTTGTAGTCATTTTTCAGTCATTATTTTTATTTTTCTCTATCTATTATAATTGTTTTATGGCCATCTCTTGTTTCCCTTTTTCAGCAAGGAACCGTCGTGGATACGACTCGGATTCTTTGGAGGGACCAGTACAGTAAGAGGAGCAGAAGATAATTATTTTATTTTGAGAATTAATTTTTGTGAATAATTGTAATAACTTAGATTTATGGACATTCGGACTCATTTGGATACTTGGACATTATTCGGGGTCTGTTTCGCCAAGTGCCGGTGCACTTGGGGGACCTCACCGTTTTGTTTTCGTGCTGTTATTTTTTTGTTTCACATGGATTTTTTGTGCTCGAGCCCTTAGATTTTGGTTTCTATTTGATTGAGTCAGGTAGCATTAAGTCCAAAGCCTCTAATAGAATATTTGTTCCTATAGAATTCGCTTAGAGTTAGTCAAATAAATACATGATTCACGATAATAGAAGTTTCTGTTTAGGACGGTTCTCGCATTGCATTCATATAGAGTAGATTAATTTTTCTGCATGGATCATATTGCATGTAGAGCGCTGGAGTCAGGTGCGTACCTCTATCTCTAGCTTTTGCATCCATATTTACTCATGCATTGGCTTTTCCATTTTCTCCTTATGTTTTGTGGATATAAGAAAAAAGGAAATCAGAAATCTCGTTCGTCGTTTCATTGAAAAATATCCAAAAAAAGAGAAAATCAAAAATTAAAAATCGGGGCTGCTAATTGAACTTAGCCTTTAAAATGAAAACGTAACAGATACAATTCATTGTTTTGGGAGAGCAACCCCCTCATTGTCTTCACTTTTAATTGCTCACGTACACACTGAGTAGTGCCCAAATCCCATTAAGCCTCCTAAGTGTCTTTACAACTTTTGTTTGATCACCTAACTCTAAGATTAAAAGATAAAAGACCAGATCTCGCGGTCTTCACATTGCGTAGAGTTGGTGAAACGAGGGTTAGCTTTGTATTTGTATGTCTTTGGTGTGAGTTGGTTCTGATCATCATCTCTAGATCATTAGCAGTCACCTTCTATCTCCTTTCTTGTCTTCACTTCATCTCTCTTATCCCTCCCTCCCTCCCTTCATTATCCTTCTTTCCTCTCGTCATGATGGGCCATACTCCATTTCAGCCAGATATTGTGGCTTCTTCTCTTCATTCCTATCATCTTCGATCACCTTCTAGGAAGATCAGATCCCCGATCGACCTCTGGTCCATATCTTTCTACCTCTTTCCCATTCCCTCTTTATACTAGGCATGTTGTGCTTGACGCCCGCAAAGATCAGATTGAGCAGATGCGAGACCTGGGCGATTTCTTTGATGGGATGATCGTGCATTCCATAGGAGATCACATTAAGCAGTTGCGAGTTTTAGATGACTTCTATCCTAGGATGATGGTTGAGCAGCCCGCTCAGGAAGCACAGACAACTTCTACATTGAGTCCCTTCATTCTGGATTTAGAGTTCATTCATCTACAGCCAAAGTTTTCAGGGGAAGTGCACGAGGAGCCGTATCTTCATATATCTGAGTTTGAGGATTTTTGTATGAACCGCGCATATCTAGATATCTTTTCTGAGGAGCCGATGCTGATTACCTTCCCATTTACACTTCAGAGCAGAGACGTGAGTTGGCACCGACGGTTGGGAAGGAAGTTTGCTACGTGGGGAGATTTACGTTCACAATTTCTACAAAGATTTTATCCCCGGCGTAGAGCAGATTTGATGCGGTCTTGCATTCGAGATTTTTCACTAGACCCCCAGGAGCCATTGAGAGATTCGTGGCTTAGGTTTGTTGACTATTAAGGAGATTTCCAGATCATGGAATCTCGGCGATTGATCTTGTATAGATCGCCATGAGGGGGATGACCGTAGAGTAGATAGGACTGGTAGTGACGTCGCATGGTGGTTCACACCACAGCCCCGACATTGACATAATTTTTACCATCTTGGGAGATATTTCAGCCAATTTGTCAACTTTAGAACCTTCACGATATGATTTATTTGGGACAACACACAAGGGAGATATGACGCCAGTTGAGTGTGTGGCACTTCATGCCGATTCAGACAGCACACACCAGTCAGATGATGTGGATTCTACTACATTTCAGATGAAGGATGTGTTGACCACCACTGTGAGTTCCTGGAGCTAGACATTGGTCAAGTTCCCGTTGGTTTTACAGCCAGAGTTTGAACCAGTCCCACACTTTCATGTCGAAGATTCTTGGATTTTAGATCTGCTACTATCCCAAGAAATGGAGGAGGAGCCCACATTTCAACCGTCCTTTCAATCATTCAGTGTCCATGTCTAGTTGATTCAGTTTCCATTCTTCATAAGATCCTCTCATATTCAAATATGCATTTGGATCCATCTCAGCATAGAGAGCTTGATGAGGGACACCATCTTGATTTGACAGACCTAGATAGTCCCATATTTGAGCCTTGTGTCCTCCAGTTTGATGAGATTGATACATTCCATGAGGACCAGATTTTAGCAAGCATTGCCGCAGCTCGAGGATCAGTTTCAGACACATCTACAGCTTCCGCACTATTAACCAGTACCATTTCATGTTTCCATATTGTTTAAAGACCGTCTTCAGCTAAGGAGACCTTTTTATTCGAGGAGTGGGTGCTTGGCAATGGCGCGTATTCCCAGTTAGATTCCGATTCCTCTCTCTTCACCAATGATTTTGCATTACTCCCCAAGGGTTATCTGCAGGAGGATGCCATGCATCCTGGGTACTCGATTTCACTTTCTGGGAGTGTATACGATCTGTCGAACATGAGACTGAGTCTTCTGATACTTCTGATCTTACTGAGTTTGAGTTTTCTCTCCTTGATGACCCTCGCGAGGATGATCTGATCTTTAAGCTATTCGATGATTTTGCTGATTTCTCAAAACTACATGCATCGAATATCAACTTTCTTAGTCTTTCTCCTTATCATGACCTTCCATACCTTTTTGAGATGGTGATTAACATGGAGGATTCCATGATTGATCCTTCTTTCTCCACGTTCGACTTCTTCGGCTCTGCCCTTCCACTCCATTCTGATCTTGAGCCGACGCATTCTTTAGTGCTACCGAAGCCCGATTTCATCTCCCATATCTTTACCCGATAGCAGACACCCAAAGCTCAATGTCATAGTTTACATTATTGACCTCGTCATTGTTCCCCTATCGAGACTACAACGACAGTACAGTATTCACCTCACAGATGCCGACCTAAACCTCGATACTGCGTTATCCTAGCATTTGCGCCCAGCTAGGGGTGTAAACTCTAGCGCTTATTGATAGGCACCTCAACATTATCTTACTTGTATAGATCCATTCTGTCCATATCATTCATTCTTTCTGTCTAAACACCCCATCTTCATCTCATGATTATTCTACACTTAGGGTGCACTTTACCCTAAGTATAGGGGGTGTCAGACTTGTGATTATCCATTTGATACTATTACCTCTTTTTTGCTGCCTATACTTAGGGATATTTTACCCTAAGTATAGGGGAGGTAATATTTGTACATCCTATCACTCGGTAGTCCCATTGTGTACAGTCTTCTATACTTAAAATCACTCGATCCTAAGTATAGGGGGATCGCCAACATCTATTCATTATATTCTTTTATTCGTCGTTGTAGCATAGTCCTTCTTTTCACTTTCCAATACTCAGTACGAGTTATGTCTTCCTTCATTGCTCTCTGATCACTATGAGGACAAAGTTCAAGCTAAGTATAGGAGGTGTCGTATATATTATATATATACTTTAGCCATAACTCGTACTTTCATATTTTTAAATATGGCTAAAACACTGTATAAACACATAAAATCAACTAATAAAAAGACAGATATTTCCTCAAATTTCTTTTTGTACGTACTGATTAATAAGTTAGGTTAAAATATTTTGAAAGTAGTTGAAAATCTATTTGAAAGTCTATTGAAAACTATTTGAAAAATGTTTTGAAAAATATTTCAACCTTTGTAAAAGTATTTTGGTTTGTAACAATTTTCTTTTTTTGTGTAAAATAAAATTATTTATAAAACTATTGCAAATGTCTTGAAAATGGTTGAAAAGATATTTTGAAAAACAATTTATATATACTATTTGAAAAATGTTTGCAAAATAGTTTTCAAATGTTTGTAAATGTTTGTAAAATTTTGTGCAAAAATTATTTTGGACTATAGTTTTTAAAAGTAGTTGTAAAATTATTTTCAAATAAGTTTGAGGAATATATGCATCATCCATAAAATTATTTACCAACTCTATCACCTACTTCTTGTAAATAATTGGCTCATTCCCGTGTAAATATGTGTATCTTATCTACTAACCCTAACCCTTATAAAAAATTCCCTAAAAAATGTAAAAACCAAAAGTCTACAAAAAATTGCAAAAAAAATCTTTTTACATTTGCATCATTTTTCAAAATTATTTTTTTAAAAGAGCATGCTTTAAAGCTATGTCTAAGGATAAAACAGAGGAAACTGTCACAAACTACAAAATAGCGAATAAGGAAGCAAAGAAGTCTATAAGCGAAGCTAAATCAAAGCTTATGAAGTTTTGTATAAAAATCTCTACTCTAAGGAGGCCCATAAGGATATATTCAGGTTGGCCAAAGCAAGAGAAAGAAAGACCAAAGACCTTTCTCAAGTGAGATGCACTAAGGACAAGGAAGGTTACGTGCCTGTTACTCAGAAGGATATAGAGACTAGATGGGAGCAGTACTTCCATAAACGTTTCATTGGGGAAGGAAATAGAGAGATCACTTTGGGTGATCTAGCTAGTAGTGAATTTACTTGAATCGTGAAAGCTATAGACAGATACAAAGAAAGGAAGTAGAGGACACTTTGAAGGTTATGAGACCTGGGAAAGGTGTAGGACTGGATGGCATCCCTGTAGAAGTATGGAAAGTTTTAGGTGAGCGCGGTTTGACTTGGCTTACGAATCTATTCAATGTTATTTGGCGAAGCAAGAAAATGCCTGAAGATTGGAGGAGGAGTATCATGGTGCTTCTTTATAAGAATAAAGGAGACATTCAAAATTATTGAAATTATAGAGGTATCAAGCTGATGAGTCACACTATGAAAATTTGGGAAGGTGCGATCGGCAGAAGGTTGAGACAAGTTTCCAACGTCAAAGAAAATCAATTCGGATTCATGCCAGGTCACTTAACTATTGAAGCCATCCATTTGCTGAGGAGAACAATGGAGATGTATAGAGCTAAAAGGAAGAACCTCCATATGATCTTTATTGATTTGGAGAAGTTTTATGATTCTATCCCACGAGAGATATTGTGGAGAGTTTTTGAGAAGAGACAAGTGCATGTCCTATGCATTAACCTCATAAAGGACATGTATAATAGGGCTTTATCTTATGTAAGGACCCCGTCTGAGAAGACTAGCTATTTTGACATCAACATTGGTTTACATCAAGGTTCAGCTTTGAGTCCATTTCTTTTTACTTTGATTATGGACGAGTTGACAAGTCACATTCAGGATGAGTTACCTTGGTGTATGTTATTTGCTGATGATATTGTATTGATTAACGAGACTAGAGATGGAATAAATGAGAAGCTTGAGGTCTGGAGACATGAGTTGGAGAGTAAAGGATTTCGTATAAGTAGGGCTAAGACAGAATATATGGAGTACACCTTTGATGGAAGCAATGGTGAAGGAATTGAGGTGATGATTGGTGATGATAACATTCAGAAGAGAGATTCTTTTAGATATCTGGGATCTATTTTGCAACATGATGGGGAAATTGATGGAGATGTTACTAATAGAATAAATGCATGCTGGCTAAAGTGGAGAGGAGCCTCTGTTGTTCTATGTGATAAGAAAATTCCTTTAAAAATTAAAGGAAAGTTTTACAAAGCAGCCATGAGACCTGCTATGCTCTATGGATCTGAATGTTGGCCTATGAACCATAGACATGTGCAGAGAATGGCTATAGCAGAAATGAAAATGCTAAGGTGGATGTGCGGACACACACACGTAAAGATCAGATTTGGAATGATGCAATCAGAAAGAAAGTTGATGTCGCTCCAATCAAGGATAAGATGCGAGAAAACCGCTTAAGATGGTTTGGTCATTTATAAAGAAGATCAGCTGATGCATCAGTTAGGAGATGCGAGTGTTGGGATGTTGAGCCGGCTAAGAGAGGGTGGGGATGGCCCAAGAAGTGTTGGAAAGAGACCATACGAAGGGATCTTTGTTTTGTGGATATAAGCTCGAGGTTGACCCAAGAAAGATATGAATGGAGGCGAAGAACCCATGTAGCCGACCCTACTTAATTGTGGGAAAAGGCTTTGTTGTTGTTGTTGTTGCAGAAAATTGTTTCAAAAAAAGATTTTTTCCTCTTCTTTTCTCTTTGCTTTGTATATATTTTCTCACATTTGCATGAGCATTTTTCAGAGTAATGTTGATATTTAAAATATTCTGGAATAAAATTAAAGAATGGAGCTTAGTTAAGACCTTAATCCACTTAATGTCAGAGGAACCTTATAGGATCTGAGTTTAGGATTTTTCAAGTCTTGAGACTTAGTTCTTCAAGTCCACTAGGCTATGTTCACATATCATCTTGATTTGTCTAAATAGAACACTTAACAACACACGCATGACTCTCGCAGACAATGGCTTGACTTGCACACGCACTTTACATGTGGCTCAACACAGATGATGTGGTGAGGAGGCAGTTGACCTTGGCTTGGCATACGAGGGTAGTACTTCTAGGCGGAACCTCTCGTCTTCCTTTAGGGAGGGATGTGCACCTCAACTTGGTCTGGCGATGTTGAGGTCTAAAGATAGGAGTTGTGGGGTTGCAATAATGCTTCAAAAGAGGAATAGTATACTAGCTCAAGAGAAAAAACTCCTTATATACATGTTGCACCTTGTATATATTTTCATAAAATGCAGAATCTCCAAAAGTGGACATGTCTGATTGAAAAGTAAAATGCATGCCGGAGTATATATACAAGTAAAAGAAAAAATAAGAGCTTCAAAGTTAATTTTTTTGAAGCCTGCAGCGGATGACTTGGTTACACTGGTCATGCATCCAAGGATAGGTAACTACACTGGTTACCGTCCCTTCTTTTCTCCACCTCCTCTTCTTGAGATGGTTGTACTTGAACTTAGAAGGGAATATCCCCACTCCTCGAGGAAGGAGTTGCTAGATCAGGGGATTAGAGTTACCTTATTGAGGGAGGTTGTTTCGTTGACATTTCTGAAGTGGGGAGCCAAAATACATATACACCGTACAAGTACAGATTCATAGTCACTAGAGTTTGTTTATATAGACTTGTTCTGACCTGACTAATTAAGGCGATCTGACCATAGAATAGTGGAACTTGAGGACTGTTGAGTCTTAAACCCGTTTTCCAATAAGGTTCCGCCAAACTAATAATCCAAAGGTCTAACCGAGCTCTATACTCCAATTTTATGTTGATAAGTTTAAAAATCAACATTGGTCTAAGTTCTTTCCTTTTTCTTTTCTTTATTTTTGTTTTCACTTATTCTCCGAATAAGTGTTTGCTAAGGAACTAGCGAAGGTAAAGTATATGAGACTGATGAATCCATGTCATCACTTTTATTCTTTTATTTTAGCTTTATTTCCTTAGTCAAATACTTATAAATAGCCACTAATTTCATAAAATTACCATTCAGCATGCATTTGTTAAATATGCATTTTTAATACTATTTATATTCAAATAAAAGAATAAAGAAGAAAATAAAAATAAAAATAAAGGATGTATTTATGAAATAAATGTAGACTAATCCGAACCCTGATAGGATGTCAAGACTTGACCTCATCGACCAGGAATAAAGTAGGGGGAGATAGAGTCTTTAATCCAAAAATCGAAAAATACTTTGTAAATATTTTTTCCTTGTATATTTGTACAAAACTTACATGATTTTACTTGTATATAAATTGACCTCAAATTAAATATTTTTCTAAACAGAATTTGTAAATAAAAATATTTTGTAAATAATAAAAATAATTGCAAAGTAAAACCATGTATAGAGTAAAAGTACCCACACTCAGAAAAAGACGTAAAGTGACAATTGAAAGATCAATTCCAGCTCCTTACGAACTCAAATTGAATTAAACTCACTTCCATTGTACTCTAAATTAAATTATCTTTAAAATGGCTATGGTTTCATAATTTTTGGAATTATGATTGAAAAGTCGATTTTTTGGGGTGGTTTTTGTTATTTTATAATTTATTTATTATATATATTTATTTGTCTTTATTTTTTCACATAATGTAAATAAATGTAAATATTTTCATGTTTATTATAATATAAAATAAAAATTAAAAAAATAATTAAAAAATAATTTCCTAATTTGTACATGCGTATAATGTATTATATGTGTATATTACTTGTATATAACTAATTTCCTTATATAAAAAGCCACCAAAAATTAATTTCTAACATTAATTAATTAAATTAATATAATTACAAAAATTTGATTTTTTTTATTTAGTTATTTGATTTGAAAACCTAACATGTATATAAGATTTGATTTTCTACCTTAAATAACCATCATTAAGGTGGCTAATTAATTTTTGTAAATTAATTATTTTAATTATTTTATTTAATTACGAATTTCATTTTTAATTAATTAATTTATTTATTATATTTAATTAACCACTAAAAATACCTTCCTTTTTTGTAATTATTTCCTTTTTTATTTTTCTTTTCTTTTTTGTTGAGGTCCTCCTCCCTCTTTCACATTTTGATCATCTTTGGTGGAGAGGAGCCCGATCTCCAAGAGCTTCTTGTCGTAGAAGGGTGCCCAGCCTCCGAGTCGTCCGGTGATAGCGAGGTGATCCTTGTCAAGGCCATCATGGCGTATCCGATCCCAAGTTCGGATCCAATTTATTTTTCTTTGTCATTTTATATTTTATTTTTACTTCATTGTCAAAGTTAAATTGTAGATCTTAGTTCCTGAATTTTTCATCACCAATCGATTCATCTACGATTACTGATTTCACACCATTTTCTCGATCTCACCATTTTCTTATTCTACCTCACGCAATCTCTTATTTTCGATCATGCACGATAATCGAATCTCCGGATCTATCTCCCGCTTCGCCAGATCCGCACTCGCTCGCATTTTTCGAATTTTCTTGGATTGAGATGTCGTAATCATATCCTCATGTGTTGATACAAAATAAAAAAAATTGTTCTTTTTCAAACATTTATTTTGCAGGAATTTACAGAAAAAATAAATATAAAAAAATATAAAAAAAATATCTATGCATTTTCTGTTTAAAAATAAAAAATATTAAAAAAAGTTTTTCATTTATTTCTATTTACAAAAGAAATACATATAAAAAATTTAAAAATTTTGCAACAGCCAGCGGCCGCCCCACCTGCAGCCAAGCGTGCCCTCCGCCTAGCAATCGTGCCACATGCTTCAGAATCACCCGCCGACCATTGGGCGGCAGCTGCCAGCCCCCTTCGACTCCGACAATCGTGTGGGCCACCCATCTAAGGCGCTCTACCTCTCGCCATCGCCCCATGACCTCGTCACCTTTTGCCGCCCACAGCATCTCCAGGCCACCGCGCGCCACCACCTCCTGCTCCAGGCAGCCCCTCCGCTCAACCAGCGAAGCTCCAGTAGTGCAGCGTGCCCCCTCTGCCAGCATGTGTCGCTTGGCGCTGCCTTCCACCACCTACGGTCAGGCCCGCACCGCTTTCCCCCAACATCGAGAGGCCCGCAGCCCGACCTCGCCATCGCCCATAGAGGAACCCGCGCAGTCCATCGCCGGCGATCCCCACCTCCAAGCCCGCGCCGCATCGAAAACATGTGCCACCCTTCGCCAATCTTCACCGCGCGCACCCGCCACCACTAGTTGTTGCCGCCCCGCAGCTTGGGTGTGAAGGAAGAGAGGGGCGATGACCCCTTGCTCCCCTTTGGAAGAGAACGAAGAACCCTAGGGGGAATAAAATATTGAAAATTAACAAATATACCCCTAGCATTTATTGTAATTACAAAGAATCCCCCCTCAAGGAACAACACGTACGACACATGCATTCACTTGGTAATTTGCACCATTTTCCCTTGTAATTAATTTATTATTATATTCTAATGCAAGAACTTCAATTAATTGCATGTAAGTCCATTCATTTCCAGGCTTTAAAATTGTGTGCTTATTTGAAGGAAATAAATGTTTTTATGGCTTCAAAAATTCTGTAAAAAATTATGTAGACTCATACTGTGTGCATCTTCATTGTATAAAAATTTCATTACATTTTAAATTAATTTACCATTATTAAAAAATCAAAAACAATATCATTTTCTCTGCCTGACATTTGAAAAATTATTAAAAAAATAAAATATTATCTAAAAATTTCCAAAAAAAATAGATTAGGTGTATTTTATTGTCTTTTTATTTCTTTCTAATTTTCAAGCATTAACTATTTTTGAAACCTCTAAAAATTGCAAAATACTAAAAAATTATAAAAATCATTGAAAATTCTAGAAAAATTCAAAATAGTGATTTCAGTTCCTATGTGTAGATATTTGTCTATATTTTAGCATAAAAATAATTTTCACGAGTCTTAGATTGTTAAATTATTTTAAAGTTGCTAATTACTCTAGGTTGTACACTGTTTACCTTTTTTGCCATTGTTTAATTTTTATATAATCACAAAAAGATCTGACAATTCTAAAAAACTACTAAAAACATTTTAAAATATTTAAAACACCAAAATATTTTCTATGCAATTTTCTGAGAATTTTTGACCATTTTGAAAAAAAAATACAAAAAGAGTGTGTATTTTATATCTTGTTCATTTTGTTGAAACAAATATATAAAAATTTGAAAAATCAAACACCAGTAAAAATACAATTTATTTTATTTTTATTGACTACTTGGTTTTTCAATTGTGCTCCTTGTGTTCGACTCTAATCTCTATACCAAGTAAATAAAAATAGCGAAGACCACTTACATTACTTTTCATTGATTGATTTTTTTAAAGTGGCTTTATATATTTTTCTCGTTGATTATGCTGGGTGATTCAGGGCACAACGACCCTTGATTATTTTCATACTTAACCCAAGTTGCCAGGCATGACAACAGAATGTTTCGATCAGGCGGACGGGCGATGGCGACGGCCACACAGGATACATGATTGGGCTGGCGGAGGTGCGGTCGATGGCAGCACCGCTGGAGGCGCTGGCACTGCTGCCAGCAACTTCCTCTCTATATATATTCTTAACAAAAAAATATTTTTTTAACGGAAATTGTAAATAATTTTTTTATTTTTTTACCCAATCAGTTATTGCCTTGTGTATCACCTAGATTTCTGAAGTATTGGCGCTTCTATCATACGTAGACGAGTAGGGCTTGGTCAACAATGATGTTCTCTATTGTGTAGAGCACGACCCTGACCTAAGTATTGAACATAGTCCACTCCTTCACGGGGGTGTCTGTCTCATCGTCCTGTGTCCGAGTAGGTCCTTGCATGCTCACAAGTGATTTCGTTGTGAGCAAGAACCGAAGTAGTGGTTTCGCCTATCGACTTCCTCCCTCTATTTCTTTGGCTGAGTAGGGATCCAAGAAGGCTTACAAGGACCTTAAAAAGTGCAGACTGCCGGTTACAAAAGAGGAGGACAAGTACAGGATACTTTTCTAGCAGTACTCTCTCTCCTATAGGCGTAGCGTTCTAAGGACTCGTACAAAGATAAGTTGCCTGAAAATCAAATCTAAAATTAACAAAGATAATTTTTGAGCCTTCACGACTTCACGAGTCGAGTTAGTGAACTCATTGCTTTGCATTTGATTGATTAGTCTTATTAAAGTCAAGATCAAAAACAACACGCACCTGCGCAATTTTGCTCTCCTTCTTTTAGATCCCTGCTCATTGTGAGCCTTCTACTGTTTTACACTCCTTTTGTTTCTTGTTGACCTCCGTATCCTTCATCCACATCGATCTTTCTCTTGCTCTTTGAGATGACGACGCATAGATAGCTTAGTTGAGACTCCATCAACACCCACATCGACTCCATATGTTCGTCTTCTCCAATAATCAGGGGTGATTCCCGAGAACCTGATACGGACTTTGTGAACTGATCTCCACACTCCTCATCTTCCCCAATAGTACAGGACCACTCTTGCCCCTAACTTTGCCCATTTTGGATGGCAATTGATTTCACGCCTGACACATCATCATCCTTAACCAAGTTCTGTATTGACCTGAACACAAAACACTTCTCTCCATCTGGTGCTGCAATTCATACTGATCGGGGTATTCTTTTGTGTACGGACCAAGAACCTGATCTCGAGCCGAAAATCCAAGCAGAATCTAACATGACTGGTGGAAGAGGAAAGGGACAGCAATCCCAACCAGAAGAAGAAGCCAATCCATGGGAAGGGCAATATACTACGCATGATGAATTTAATAGTCAGCTGCTCGCATCCATTCAGGCAATCCAACAACAGCTGACCAATCAGGCCCTAGCCCAGACCACCTTCCAAGATATAATGAACGATTTGAGGAGGAGGGCCAATAAAAGAGATGCCGGGAGGGAGGAGGAACGAAACCCGAAAAATGAGTTTAACCAAGGAGGAGCGGAAGATGAATTTTCTGTGGGTGGACCCCGTTATGAGAGATGGGAGGCATGACCTCCACTACCGAAGACAACTCTAAAGGAAACTTACAACCCTAGGGCAGGACGTGCCACCGAGTGGATCCAGATTCCACCAATTCATGCTCATTTTGAGTTGAAGCCACAGTTCATGTCTCTACTTCCTACCTTTCATGGGAACACAACTAAGGAACCATACATCCACCTGAAAATTTTGGTCGCATCTGAGCCACTGCAAATTACCCAAATATCCCACTGGGGGTGGTCAAGATGACTGCTTTACCTTTCAGCCTCCAAGCCAAGGCCTTGTATTGGGTCGATCATCTAGGGAAAGTCATGACAACCTAGAAGGAGTTGAAATCAGCATTTCTACATAAATTTTACCCTCTCGACAGACTGAATCAGATGTGTGCCCGCATCTCCAGCTTTTTCCAGCAACCCCATGAGACAATACATGAAGCATGGGAAAGATTCAAGGATCTACATGAAAATTGTTCCCACCACGAGATCCTTAAGACTAGTCTCGTGCATCACTTCTTTGGTGGGTTGACACTGGAAAGCTAGAAGCTTGTCGACACCACTTGTGGTCGCTCGCATTTTAACAAGGACAAGGATGTTGTCTGGAACATATTCGAGGAGATGGATGAAGGAGAGGCCACTCAATCTTTGTCACGTGCATACATGAAGATGCCTGTCACTAGCCACAAGCCTGTTAACATGGATATTCATGCTGAAGACAAGGATGAAAGCTCCAACCTCGACATTATTGAGAGCCACTTATCTAAGATGGATATTATAGAAAAAAGGTCATAGGACCTTGAGAAACTTGATGTCATTGGGAAGAGAACCCAGGGCTTGGAAAATCTCAATTTGATCTCCCAGCAGTTGAAGCAGCTCGTTCGAGCTCTAAATGCCATGCTTGCAACGTTGTGTTTGCCACTACCGAGACTTCAGCTGAGAAGAAGGAGCCATCACTAATTCAGCCACCTCAGCCAAGTCCGTCGCAACCCCAACCTACCCAGCACGTGTACTACGTGCAGGCGTCGGAGAAGCCCCGTAGTCTTAGACACATGTGGTTGTAGCCCCAGCCTGTCTATTTTGAGCAGTTCTTCCCACCTCCATCGTTGATTTAGGAAGTCACTGATTTGTGGAACAACGAGGCATAACTGACATGACTTCAGGGACATTTTTCAGGTCAGGACATGGGAAACAAGCCCTATCACCAGCAGCAACAGTAAGGTGGAAGACCCTAGGAGCCCTCTCATGAGCAACAACCTCCTTATCAATGCAACACCTGGAGGCGGAACTATCAGCATGTTCCTCAGCAGCTCGGATACCACAACCAGGGATATCATCAGGAGCAGTCGGTTGCTCAATATCACCCTAGGAACTCACAATATTCCTCCTATCCTCTTCCTCGCCAATCTTCTTGGGGATACCATCAACAATCTCACTAGCCTTATTAGCATCAGAAACCCTAACAGGGGGAATCTTATGAGATTGTACCAGTAAACCCAGCCCTTGCCTGCCTAGAATAATTAATGAAAAATATGGTAGAGATAAACCAGAAGATTGACGATCTGACAACTACAAAAACTGCCATTCCAGCCTAAGTCGAAGCAAACCCGAACAATTTCCGATGCAATGAGAAGGTAGTCGGTAGTGTACAACCCAATTCAAGTTAATTTAATTACTTTTTATCTAATGTTGTTACTCTCAGGAGCGGTAGGACACTCCTACCATCGGTGACGGCGAAGAGAAAGCAACTTGCAAATGATGGGGAATCATCAGTCCAGACAACACAAGGGTCGAGCAACATTTTTGGAGCAGCACCGACTGAAGAAAAATCACAAAAAATTAAGAAAATACAAAAAGACAACAAGATATCCGATGGACACCAACCAACATTGGAGTCTCCTGCACGTGCCACAGAACCAGCACCGGTCTTAGAGAATCTTTCACCTGCAGCGGATCCAAAGCCAGTACATGATGCCGAGCCTGGGTTTTTTGGTCCATAGTTTGTAGATGATTTTACACATTTTTCATCTATCTATAAATAATAATATGGACATAACTTTGAATGATATAGTTCCAGATTCTATAAATATTCCTCTTCTAGAAGCAATGAAAAAACAAAAACAATTGAAAATTTTGAAAAATACTTTGTCTAATCCTGCCATTGTGGAAATTATTCAAAATTTGGTCTTGAATATGCCTTTGATGAAATCTCTTGAGTACATGTCGGCTGTGAAGAAAGGATTAAAAGATGCATACAATTAGGCTCACGCCTCATCCTCAAAATGCAAGAAGCAAAGGTGGCAAGTCCGAAAAGCATATTTTTGCAATGGCCACAATCAATGCCATCAGCAATCTCCCAGACAAAAAGCCAGAAAAGGGAGCACCACTCCTTCGCTGTCAAATGTTCAACCAAGAGTTTGAACGTACTTTGCTCGACATCAGGTATTCTGTCAATTTAATACCAACTTCACTACTCACAGAATTCAGGTTAGAACCGCTCAAACTTACAAAGATGATTCTGCAATTCGCAGACAAATCCATCAAGCAGTCTAAGGGCAAGTTGGAGGACGTAATCATCACGGTTCATGGGATGCAATACCCTGCCGACTTCGTTGTGCTAGACATGGATATCTCCACGCCTCTACTCCTCACCCCTGTCATCCTTCGATAGTCGTTCCTATGAACAACCAATGCAACAATGAACTACGGCACTGGAGAGATCGCGTTTAGCTCCAGCAGCAGCAAAGTCAAGATAGAGACCGTGGCTGATGCAAAGCTGACAGAGGGAACGTCTGCAGTAGGCATGCGAGGGATCAACGATTCTGAAGACTGTGACTTTTTGGCAGATATACAAGAAACCAATCTCTTTATGGATGACAATGAGATCCATGAACTCCTCTACCCCGAGAAAAGAATGGATAATGCAGTCAAATTTTCCCTTGTCAATCATGATGAGATTCTTGCCGATTCACTTGATGAGGCCTCTGTTGAGATCATGAGCCCTCAAGATCATGAATAGATCATTGAAGATTTCTACATTGAAGAGGACATTATTGAAGAGTTCTGTGAATTTTTTAATGAAGAGGCTGAACGAAGCAAGGAGGACACCGAACAGATGGAAGAACCACCACCTACTATGATAGTCGAAGTCACCATCGAAGTAGCTCCCACTCCACCTGAGCTGAAACAAATGCCCTCCAGTACAAAGTACGCCTTCCTTGCAGGTGAACCCAACATGTACCTGATCATCATTAGTGCTCACCTGACCGAAGACCAAGAATCCCATCTGATGGAGGTTCTTGAACGTAACCGGAAGGCTATAGGTTGGAAAACTTCGGATCTCCATGGGATCAA
The DNA here is from genome assembly GCA_037367405.1 of Ottelia alismoides. NCBI lineage: Eukaryota > Viridiplantae > Streptophyta > Magnoliopsida > Alismatales > Hydrocharitaceae > Ottelia > Ottelia alismoides. The sequence continues at coordinate 729,491 of JAZKJV010002773.1, forward strand.
TCCGTCATTGTGCTCGCATTACATTTTCCATGAAGAAGATAGCAAACCCTCCCACGAGTTTCAGAGAAGACTGAATCTAAACCTTCGTGAGGTTGTCATGAAAGAAATTCAAAAATGGTGTGATGCAGTATTCATATATCTCATCTTCGACAGCAAATGGTTGAGCCCTCTGCATATAGTGCCAAAGAAATAATTGTGAAGAATGACAAAGGAGAGGAGATCGTGACCAGAATACCCACTTCTTGGTGAGTGTATGTAGATTACAGAAGACTCAATATGGCTACCAAGAAGGACCGCTTTTCGCTGCTCTTTATCGACCACATTCTTGAGAGACTGGCCGTGACGGAATAATTTTGCTTCTTGGATGGATATTCTGGGTATTATAAAATTTCTATAGCTCCTAAGGATGAAGAGAAGACCACGTTCACATGTCCATTTGGTACATATGCCTTCAAACTGATGTTGTTCGGGCTATGCAATGCCCCAGTCACATTTCAGAGGCGTATGCTTACAGCTTTTGCCAACATGGTGGGCAATTTTCTTGAGGTTTTCATGGATGACTTTTCGGTCTATGATGACTCCTTTGATCAATGTCTTGATTATCTAGATCGAGTTTTACGGAGGTGTTGTGAAGTCAATCTAGTGCTCTCATGGGAGAAGAGCAATTTCATGGGGACAGAAGGAATTGTGCTGGGTCACATTGTATCCAAACGTGGCTTGGAAGTCGACCCAGCCAAGGTGGAGTTGATTTCCAAACGAGAGCCACCTACAACCATTAAGCAGGTCAGATCATTCCTGGGCCATGTTAGTTTCTACCGCCAGTTTATCAAAGATTTCAGTAAGTTGGCCAGACCGTTGATCGAGTTGCTTGGTAAGGAGAATGATTTCATTATTGACGACCGTGTGCTCCTTGCCTTTAATCAGTTAAAAGAACTTATCACTTAGGCCCTTGTCTTGCAGTTGCCGATTTGGACACAACCTTTTGAGATAATGACAGATGCATCAAATTATGCCATCGGTGTTGTGTTAGGACAAAGGAAAGACAATATCCCATTTGCTATTCACTATGCTACTCGAATGCTAGATGAAACTCAAACGAAATTACACAGTCACTGAAAAGGAGCTGCTAGCGGTAGTATTTGCCTTGTAAAAATTCAGCTCCCATCTCCTCAGGTCCAAGGTCATCATTTATACTGATCACTCGGCTATCCGATATTTACAACAGAAGAAGGATGCCAAACCACGTCTAATCTGGTAGATCCTTCTCCATCAGGAATTTGACCTTGAAATTCGAGATAAACCTGGCGTTAAGAATGTGGTGGTCGACCACTTATCCAGACTTCCTAAGCCTGAATCTCCTGAGCTGAACTTGCAACCAATCACAGAAACCTTTCCAGATGAGACAATTCTGTCAGTCACCACGCTTCCCTAGTATGTTGATATTGTGAACTATCTTGTAGCCAAGAGAACTCCACAAGATTGGATGAAGCTAAAAGTAGATAAATTCTTGTCTAAAATCCATATCTATTCCATGAGGGGCATATTGTATCTGGAGGAGGTGTATTTTTCAGGAGGAGATTTCAAATGTCCTTGCACTTTGTCATGATAAAGAATCAGGAGGACACCATTTAGGCAGACTAACAGCAGAAAAGGTTCTTCAGAGTGGCCTTTTATGGCCTACATTGTTCAAGGATGCAAAAGACTACATCAAGCATTGCACTAACTGCCAGAAGATGGTTGGCACCATAGTACTGAGAGATATGATGCCTCTGAAGTTCATTCAGATATCAGATGTCATTGACAATTGGGGCATCGACTTAATGGGCCCATTTCCGAACAGTCAGGGCTATGAATATATTATGCTTGTTGTCGACTATGTGATTCGATGGGTGGAGGCTATTCCCGCTCGAATCACCGACAGTCGGACTGTCTGTCGATTCTTTAGAGATCACATCATTGCACGGTTTAGGATCCCTAAGAATTTAATATCAGATGGGGGTAGCCATTTCATAAATAGAGAGGTGAAGAAGCTAACTCAAGAATTCCGCATAGAATATCGTATTGCTTCATCATACCACTCATAGTCCAATGGCATAGCGAAATGTTCAAATAGGGAGATAAAAACCATCCTGCAGAAGCTTGTGCATCTGGATCAAAAGAACAGGTCTTAGTTTATTGATTCAGTTCTTTGGGCTTATAGAACCGCGTACAAGTCGCCATTAGGAATGTCTCCCTACTGCCTGGTATATGGCAAGCCATGTCATCTTTCTGTTGAGCTGATACATAAATCTTTATGGGCTATCTACATCTGCAATCTTGACTATGAGAAAGTCGGGAAGAACCGAAAAATGGATCTGAATAGATTATTGGAATTCAGAGATTATGCATATGACAATATCCTGATGTACAAGGAGAAGGACAAAAATGGCACGACCAGCATATCCGTTGCAAATCCTTCGAGATAGATCAGAAGGAGTGGTTGTTCGATGAGAAATTAAAGATCTTTCCAGTCAAGCTAAAGAGCTAATGTACTGGGCCATTTACAGTGAGGCATGTGCGTGACAAAAGAAGCATAATGATATCTGGTTTGTCAGTTGGCGTACAACCATTTATGGTCAGAGGACGAATCTGAAACCATATCTTGAACATGACAAATTTTGTCTGTCGTTGATTCAATCCATATGATTTACGATGATGAGCCAAATACTTCCATAGTTGCAGCAGAAAACAAAGCAAATCAAAACATTTTTGAATGATTTTTCTTCTTTTCTTCTTTAGTTTCTTATTCTTCTGAAAAGATGTCATCCCCATCATCATTGCTACACTTAGGACGTACTTTGTCCTAAGTATATGGGGGGATAATCATCCTGAGTTGTTCAAATCTCTTATTTTTTCTTCATTTATCTTTTCTTATTTTATTCTTTTCTTCTTTTCGTTTTCACTTTTCTTTTTCTACTGAAAAGGTGTCACCCCTTTTTGTCAGTCTTCTATACTTAGGACGTACTTTGTCCTAAGTATAGGGGGTGTGCACTCTGAGTTCTTTCATTATTTGATCCTCTCCATTGTCTCTTTTTCTTGTCTATACTTAGGGATATCTTACCCTAAGTATAGGGGGAGACAGTCTGAGTAGGATCTATTCATTCCTACTCTCAACCCTCCTTGCCTTGTGTATTAGGATTATTTGATCCTTAAGTATAGGGGGGACGGTTGACTTCTCAATCATTCATTCATTTCTTTTATGTTTATTCTTTAGGCTTTTCTATACTCAGTATGAGTTATGTCTTCTTTTTTCTCTCTGATCTATGAGGACATAGCTCAAGCTAAGTATAGGAATGTCGTATACCGCGTATATACTTTAGCCATAACTCGTACTTTCGTATTTTTAATAATATGGCTAAAAATACTATACATATACCATTAAATTCGTTAAAACACTTAATAAAAATGTTTATCATTCCACAAAATTCTTTTATTTACTGATTAATAAATCAGGTAAAAATATTCTTTGCAAAATGTTTGAAAAATAGTTTGAAAATATTTTTGAAAAATATTTTGAAAACTGGAAAATGTTTTGTTAAATAGTTTCAACCTTTGTAAAATTGTTTTGTTTGTAAAAACTTCTTTTCTTTGTGTGAAATAAAATGTTTGAAAAACTATTCGTAATTGAATTGGAAAATGATTGCAAAAACATTTTGAAAAATCTACATATACCCTTTGAAAAACCTTTGCAAAATGATTTCCAAATGTGTAGCCACACCAAAATTCTTTATCAATTGTATAAATACATCTATAAAATTGATCACATATCCCTTGTAAATTCTTAAAAACCTAACTCTTCTAAAAATAAGATGCATCCCCATGTAAATATTTGTACCTATTTTTATACAAAGTCTTTTGTTTTCAAAAATACCAAAAACATTTGCAAACTATTTTTGAAAATACTAAAAAATTGCATTTCCATCATCTTTTTCAAAATCCATAAAAAGTTCAAAATTTTAAAAATTGCATTATAAAATTATTTCATAGCATTTGCAAAGCATTCACATTTTTCAGATTGAGTGTGATATTTGAACAAGTCTAAGTAAAATCTGAAGATTGGAGCTTGGTTTGACATTAAATCTACCTAATCACAGGAACCTTACAGGAACTGGAATTGAGGTACTTCAGGTCTAATTGACTTAATTCTTCGAGAATAATGAGACATGGTTCAATGGATTCTTGGCTGCCTAAGTAGAGTATTTCGGAGCACACACACGGCTCTTGTTGATAATAACCTAACTTGGACACATGCACCTTTCACATGGCACAACTCGGTTGGAGTGGTGAGGAGATTGGATTTGTCAGTATAAGATGCACACAAGTGGAACCATTTGTCCTCGTCTAGGGAGGGAAATACACCCCAACCCGTCCAGTAGCAGAGACGTCTAAAGACGGGAGAGTGTGGATTGCAATAATGCTTCAAAAGAGGGATAGTCTACTGGCTCAAGATGAAAAACACCTTATGTAAATGCTGTTGTATATAGTATTTTAAACAAAAAAAGAGAAAAAAACTCCAAAAAAAGTGGACAGTCCTGATTAAAAATAAAATGCATGCCGAAGTGTACATATTTATATAGTCAATATAGCAATCTAGAGCTTCAAAGTCATATTATGTGAGCCTACAGCTGGGCGACTTGACTACACTGGTTATACATCCTATGATAGGTAGCTACACTGGCTACCATCCATTCTTCTCTTTAACCCCTCCTCTTGAGTTGGTTGTCACTTGAACTTAGAAGGGCATACCCCGCTCCTCGAGGAAGGAGTTAATGGATTGGGGAATCATTGGGTTGTCATGCTGGAGAAGTCATTCTCTTTATCATTTCAGTTGGGCAAGTCAGATTCATAGTCGTAAGGGTTTGCGTATGAGTTGAAGTATGATGACCTGGGTATTGAGGAGACTTGAGCAGAGTTCTAAGATTCTCGAAGGCTGTTGCGTTTTAAATCCGATTCCCATTGAGGTTCAGCCTGCACTAAAATTTCAAAGATCTGACTTAAGCTCCAAACTTTGATTTTGTGAAGATAAGTTTGTCATTTAAACTTAATCCACTTTCTTTTTCTTTTCTTTATTTTCATTTTCTACATTTATTGCATAAGTTTATGCTAGGGACTAGCAAAGGCAAGTATAGGGGGCGATGAATCTCCATTTTATCACCTTTATTCTATCATTTTGGCCTTAAAAACCCCAACAAATGCATGTAAATACCCTTAATTTATGCAAATTAACATTCATTCTTTGTTGATTAAATATTGTATAAAATATTGTTTTAAAATAAAAGAAAAAGAATAAAATGCCATAGGTATTTTATGACCCTAAACCCCGAGACCTAGCCATCTTGATGACTAGGTCGACAAGGAATAAAGTAGGGGGAGATAAGGGCCAATAAAACAATAAAATTTCATTTATTGATTCATTCTTTATTTATTTTTGGGACCCATTTTATTTTCTACATTTTAAACCTCAAATAAATAAAATTTTTCATGAAAGTTGTAGATAATAATGTATAGAAAATACAAAATTGTGTATATACAAAAATAATATACAGTATAAAAGTTATACTCTAAATAAAATCCCAAAACTCAAACTTCACATACCATATCTCTCAAATAAAAACTCAAAATATATCAAGATCACCTTTAATTGTATATAACTTTTAATAAGCTATTTAATGAAGGTGGTTTCATATTCTTTAGAGTTAAGTGTTAAAGTTAGGTTTTGGACCCCTATTGTACAATATACCTAAATAAAATATTCATTTTATTTATTCTTTATTATTCTTATAATTTTGTATTTTTATAATTTTGTAAATATTATTGATAGTATATGTATATGTACATACTAAAACTAGAATAAAAACATAAAGAAAACATTAAAATAAAATATGTATATAAAAAATATAGATGAAATACCAGTAACTATACCTATACAATAAATATACCTATTTATTTAAGTGTAAATATTACTTCAAAAAACATAATAAAAATATATTTAAGTATATAAAAATAAGTTATAATTATATAAAATACGAAAAGAAAATAATAAAATCAAAAATACAAAACTCTAAAATATAGATAAATATACCTATAATTAACCCCCAAAAAGTAACTTGTATTTAAATACCTCCAAAAAATCATTACAAAACTCTACAGAAAATAACAAACAATTTTTATTTTATAATTAAAAAATTAATAAAATCATTTATTAATTTTTTTTGAATTTCTAAATATTTTTCAGGTTGATTTTTCCTGGTTGGTCCACGTGGACCAACTAGGTGGCAGGGAGTGTTGACTTCGGTCAACTCTCTGACCTGCCCTGTAGCCCGTATCAGACCTATGTTTGACCACATTTTCTCGCTTTTTTCTAAGTCCATCCGAGCATCGACTTGGTTTGATCTCTTCTGCACTTTTGTGCCTCGATCTTCACTGATTCACACGGAGATGATTCCTCGAGCTTTGGTTTGTTGGCGCTCCCGTTTGACCTCTTTCTTTGGAGTCATTACACCATGCCTATAAGAGGCCACCTCCATCCAAAATTCAGGTCTGAACCCTCTTCTAGCTTCTACACCCACATCTGAGCTCCGAGAAGGATTCCTGGTGATAGCAGGAGCCTCCTCTGCTTTTGCACGTGAAGATTGGTGTCAAATCGAGGCTGGTTCGCTGCTCGCCACCTACGGTTGTGGCCGCCGCCACCACCTCATTCTGATGGCCAGAAAATCGAGATCGACTAAGGTGGAATATAAATCACAAAGTTGTTGTCCCTAGTCAATCAATTCGGTCAATGAGAAAAATAAAACCACATAAGGAGCATGAGTGAAAAACTTCATAGTCAAATTCCCAAATGAATAAAAATGATTTTTTAGTGGTTTTTTATTTTAATTTTTTAATTTTAAATTAAGGAACAAAATTCACAAGATAAAAAATTCACACACAACACTCTTTTTGTATTTTTCAAAATTGTCAATAATATTCAAAAAAGTGCAAAGAAAATATTTTGAGTTTTAAATTTTTATTGATGTTTTTGATAATTTTATAAAATATTAGAAAGCAAAAATAACACTAGACAGGGGTATTTAGCAATTTAAAAATGGAATATAAATGCGAAAATTATGAAATTTATTTTTTCCAAAAACTAGAAGAATATATCTACACAGAGACCAAAAACACATTTTTTAATATTTCAATAATTTTCTACAATTTTTTAAGGTTTTGATTATTTTGCAATTTTTAGGAGTTTTACATATAATCAATGTGTTAAAATTGGCTGGAAATTAATATACAGAAAAATAAATCTACTCATTTTTTTTTGGAATTTTTCAGATAATATTTGATTTTTAATGATTTTTCAAATGTCAGGCAAAGAAAAGGATACTATTTTTTAAAAAAAATAGCAAACAAAAATAAATTGCGATGAAATTTTTATACAATGAAGAGTAACAAATCAGGAGCATAATACATTTTTTCTAGAATTTTCAGAGCAATAAAAGCATTTATTTTGATAAGAAAAAGGATGTAAAATAATGTCTGGAGAATAGGGACTTATTTGCAAATATTTAATATTTTTGCATCATAGAATAACATAAATAAAATACAAGGATGAAATGGCAAATTACCCAGGTTGGGCACGTGAATGGTACATGATATGAACTGGTGGGGACTTTTTTGCAAATACCAAAATTTCCACGGGAGTTCACGCAATTAACCCAATAAAGTAATAATAGGGTTTTGGGGGCTTCGTTCTTCTCAAGCAAAAGGGGTGTGTGGTCGCCGCCTCTCTTTCTTCTCTCCCACAAGGGCGGCGGCAGCACCGTTTGCGGTTGGTCCAGGAGGTGTTGACGGGCGGTGGCAGTGGAGATCTACGACCTGGTCAGAGACGGGCAGTGGAAAGGTGGCTGAGAGGGGACGATTGGGCGGTTGTGCGGCGGTTGCTGCTTTGCGTGGGGGCATGTATGAGGTGGCGGCGTCGATCCTCCCGCACGGCGCGATTCTGGCGACGTCGGTCGGTGCGAAGGGGAGCCACCCGCTAGAGTGACGGTGGTGCGTGCGGGCACTACGGAGAGGGTCGATGTCGCGGAGGGCGATGGCGTTGCGATGGAGATCGGGTCGCTGGCGGAAGTCGCGGAGGACGGCGGAGCGACACATGCCTTGATGGTCGACGGACGCGGCCTTGCGCATGGGTGCGGGTGGTTGGTCGACGGAGGTGCGGCTGTGCGGGCTGGAGGGCTCGTGCGGGCGTGGTATAGGTGCGGATGGCGGCAGGCACCGCTGGTGGCTGGAGAGAGCGGCGCCTGCTGCCCAAAGTTTTTTTTTTATTTTTTTGTAAAGCAGAAATATAAGAAATGAAAAAAAAACTTTTATTTATTTTTTATTATTTTTAAATTTTTTTGTTATACCAACAGAAAATGTAAGAAAATGTGTGTATATATATTATATTTTTTATTTTTTTTATATCTTGCAAAACAAATGTTAGGAAATATTCTCTTTTTTTTTATTCTGCACAAACACAGGAGGACGCAAACACGATGGCTCGTTTCCAATTATTCAAATTGTGGAAATAAATTAAATAAGTGAACGACATGCGGATCTAGTGATATGGAAGATGGACCCGGATCTCCGGTCACCGTGCATGACCAGAGGTGGCAGATTGTGTGAGATAAAATGTGAATGAAGAGGTAACGAAAATGAAATGGATGATCGGAAAACGGAGGCGGTTTAGGTCATGATGAACAATGATTAACGATGAGATACGATTTAAGAGTTTACAATGAAATGACTATAAAATTAAATCTAAAATTAATCTAGAAGAATGGCGAAAAATAAAGTGTATCTAACCTTGGGATCGGACACGTGCGATGGCCTCGACGACCGACTCGCTGTCACCGGACAGCTCGGAGGCTGGGCACCCTTCTGCGATAAGAAGCTCTTGGAGATCAGGCTCCTCTCCACCAAAGATTGATCAAGATGAAATGAGGGAGGAGGAACTCAATAAAAAGAAGAAGAAAAATCAAAAAGGAAAATAATTACAAAAAGGAAGGTATTTAGTGGTTAACTAAATAAATAAATTAATAAATTAAATATGAAATCTGTAATTAAATAAAATAATTAAAATAATTAATTTACAAAAATTAATTAGCCACCTTAATGGTGGCTATTTAAAGTAATTCATCAAATCTTATATACATGTAGGTTTTTAAATCAAATAATTGAATAAAATAAATAAATAACAAATTCTATAATTATATTAATTTAATTAATTAATGTTAGAAATTAATATTTTGGTGTTTTTTTATATAAGGAAATTAGTTATATACAAGTAATATACACATATAGTACATTATACACATATAAAACTAAGGAAATTATTTATTATTATTTCATTTTTTATTTTTTTTTATTTTTATCTTTAGTAATAATGAAAATATTTACAATTATTTAAATTGTGTGTAAAAAATAAAGATGAATAAATATATATAATAAATAAATGGTAAATTTGCAAAAACCACCCCAAAAACCGACTTTTCAACTGTAACTCCAAAAATTATGAAATCAATAGCCATTTTAAAGATAATTTAATTTAGAGTACAATGGAAGTGAGTTTGATTCAATTTGACTTCGTATGCAGTCGAAATTGATCTTTCAATTGTCACTTTACGGCTTTTTCTGAGTTTGGTACTTTTACTCTATACATGGTTTTACTTAGCAATTATTTTTATTATTTACAAAATATTTTTATTTACAATTCCTATTTAGAAAAATATTTAATTTGAGGTCCATTTATATACAAATAAAATCGTGTAGATTTTGTACAAATATACCAGGAAAAATATTTACAAATATTTTTTTGAATTTTCTAACTGAAGATCCTATCCCCCCTACTTTATTCCTGGTCAATCAGGTCAAGTTTTGACCTTCTCTCGGGGTTCGGATTAGTGTGCATTTATTTCATAAATACATCTTTTGTTTTTATTTTTCTCTTCTTTCTTTTTCTTTTCTTCTTTATTCTTTTATTTGAATATAAACAGTGTTAAAAATGCATATTTCACAAATGCATGTAAAATGGTAATTTCATGAAATTAGTTTGTATTTACAGGTATTTGACTAAGGAAATAAAGCTAAAATAAAAGAATAAAGGTGATGAATCATGGATTCATCATTCCCCTATACTTTACCTTTGCTAGTCCCTTAGCAAACACTTATTTGGAAAATAAGTGAAAAGAAAAATAAAGAAAAGAAAAAGGAAAGAACTTAGACCAATGCTGATTTTTTAAACCTATCTTCATAAAATTGGAGTATAGAGCTCGATAAAACCTTTGGATTATTCGTTTGGCGGAACCTTATTGGGAAACTGGTTAAGACTCAACAGCCCTCAAGTTCCACTATTCTATGATCAGATTGTCTTAATCAGTCAGGTCAGAACAAGTCTACATACACAAACTCTAGTGACTATGAATATGTACGTGTACTGTGTATGTGTATTTTGGCTCCCCACTTCAGAAATGACCAAGAAACAACCTCCCTCAACAAGGTAACTCTAATCCCCCAATCTGGCAACTCTTTCCTTGAGGAGCGGGGATATTCCCTTCTAGGTTCAAGTACAACCAGCTCATGAAGAGGATATGGAGAAAAGAATTGACGGTAACCAGTGTAGTTACCTATCCTTGGATGCATGATCAGTGTAGCCAAGTCATCCATTGTAAGCTTACCAAAATTTGAATTTGAATCACTTATTCTCTCTTTTTTTGTACTTGTATATGCACTCTGGCAGGAATTTTACTTTTCAATCAGGCATGTCCACTTTTGGAGATTCTTTATTTTTTTTCTTCTTTTTTTTTGAAAATAAGGAGTTTTTCCTTTTGAGCTAGTAGACTATCCCTCTTTTGAAGCATTATTGCAACCCCATAGCATCCTATCTTTAGACCTCAATGCTACTAGATCAGGTTGACATGCACTACCCTCCCTAGAGGAAGACGAGAGGTTCCTCCTTGATGTACTACCCTCGTATGCTACTCCAAGCCAAGGTCAACTACCTCCTCACCACCTCATCCATGCTGAGCCACCTGTAAGGTGTGTGTGCAAGTCAAGCCATTGTCTGCGAGAGTCATGCATGTGTTGTTAAGTGCTCTATTTAGACCAATCAAGATGATATGTGAACATAGCCCAGTGGACTTGAAGAATTAAGTCTCAAGACATGAAAAATCCTAAATTCGGATCCTATAAGGTTCCTCTGACATTAAGTGGATTAAGGTCTTAACTAAACTCCATTCCTCAATTTTATTTCAGACTAGTTTAAATGTCAACACTACTCTGAAAAATGCTCATGCAAATGTGAGAAAATATGTACAATGCAAAGAGAAAAGAAGAGAAAAAATTTTTTTTTTGAAAAAATGTCTAATTTTGAACTTTTTATGGATTTTTAAAAAAATGATGCAAATGTAAAAAGAATTTTTTTTAATGCAAATTTTTACAGATTTTTGGTTTTTATATTTTTTAGGGAATTTTTTAGGGGTTAGGGTTAGTAGATAAGATTCACATATTTACACGGGAGTGAGTCAATTATTTACAAGAATTAGGAGAAAGGATTTACAACTTTAGTGTTAGTAATTTATACAAATACATACATACAGACGGTAAAGAATTTTATGGATGATGCATATATTCCTCAAACTTATTTGAAAATGATTTTATAAATACTTTTGAGAACTATAGTTCAAAATAATTTTTCCAAATAATTTTACAAACATTTACAAATATTTGAAAACTATTTTGCAAACATTTTTCAAACATTTTATACAGATTTTTTTCAAACTAATGTTTCAACCATTTTCAAGACATTTGCAAATAGTTTTACAAAATAATTTTATTTCACACAAAGAAAAGAAAATTTTTACAAACCAAAATACTTTTACAAAGGTTGAAAATATTTTTCAAAACATTTTTCAAATAGTTTTCAAAAGATTCTTCAAATAGATTTTCAAACTACTTTCAAAATATTTTCCAAAATATTTGAACCTGACTTATTAATCAATACATACAAAAAGAAATTTGAGGGAATATACGCATCTTTTTATTAGTTGATTTTACTAAATTTTGCATGTATTTATGTAGTGTTTTAGCCCTATTATTTAAAAATAGGAAAGTACGAGTTATGGCTAAAGTATATATATATACAATATATACGACACCCCCTATACTTAGCTTGAACGATGTCCTCAGAGTGATCAGAGCGCGATGAAGGAAGACATAACTCATGCTGAGTATGGGGAAGTGAAAAGAATGTTATATTACAATGACGAATAAAAGACTGAGATCGGTGATGCCCCATACTTAGGATCAAGTAATCCTAAGTATAGAAGATTGTACACAAAGGAAAACCGAGGAAAAGTATATACAGTCATTACCTCCCCTATACTTAGGGTAAAATGTCCCTAAGTATAGGCAGCAAAACAAAGGTAATGGAATCGAAAGAATAATTACAAGTCTGATGCCCCTATACTTAGGATGAAGCGTATCCTAAGTGTAGCATAATCATGAGATGAAGATGGGGTGTTTAGACAGAAAGAATGAATGATATGGACAGAATGGATCTATACAAGTAAGACATTGTTGAGGTGCCTCTCAACAGCGCTAGAGTTTACGCCCCTAGGTGGGCGCAAAGGCTAAGACAACGTAGTATCGAGATTCAGGATGGCATCTGTCAGACGAATACCATACTATTGTTGTCGTCTCAGTGGGAAAACAACAATGGATTCATGATGGTCAAAAGAGACACCCAAATATGCAATCAAGTGGGTGTTGGCTACCGGGAAAAGATAAGATGATGTATGATCATACTCAGGTAGCACAAAAGAAATCATCAGCTCAAGGTCTCAATAGAGTGAACGGATGGAGCCGAAGAAATCGAACATGGAGAAGGAAGGATCTGTCAGGGAATCCTCCACATCAATCACCGTATCGAATAGATAAGGAAGATCAAGATCAGGAGACTCACTAAGAAAACCGATATCCGAGGCGTGTAATGTAGAGAAATCGGCAACATCATCGAATAGCTCAAAGATCGGCTCATCCTCTCAAGGGTCATCGAGGAGAGAAAACTTGGATTCAAGAAAATCAAAAGACTCGGTCTCGTGATCCAATAGTAGGATACACTCCTAGAAAGTGAAATCGAGTACACAGAGTATGTGCCATCCTCCCCCAAAATAAACCTCAGGGAGTAATGCAAAATCATCGGTGAAGAATGAGGAATTAGAATTTAACTGGGAATATGCACCACTGTCAAGCACCAACCAACTGCACTAAAGTAAGTCATCTGTTGTAGACGGCATCTGAAAAACATGGAGGCATGGCATGCTGCTAGTCAACAATGCGGAAGCAATAGACATCTCAAGATCTGATCCTCGAGCTGCGATAATGCTGGCTAACATCTGATCCTCATGGAATGTATCAATCTCATCAAACTGGAGGACAAGGCCCAAATATGGGACTACCTATATCTGGCATCTCAAAATGGTGTCCCTCATCATGCTCTGGCTGCTGGACTAGATCAAGATATCCATCTGAAACAGAGAAGTACCTCTGAAGAGTAGAAGCTAAATGAACTGGGCATGGAAACTGAAATGGTTGGACTGACAACTGAAGCAGTGTGGGCTCCTCCTCCCTATCTTGGAATGTCAAAAGATCTGATATTCAAGACTCATGAACTGAAAAGTACAGGACTGACTCAAACTCTGGATGGAAGACCAGCGGGAACTCGATCAATCTTTGGATCTGAAAACCCTCAGTGACAGTCATCTCGTCCATCATCCATACTGCAGCAGAATCCATGTCCTCTAGCTGGTGTGTAGTGGATGAGTCATCATGAAGTGCCACACCTAACTAACACTGCAGCGCCCTCGTGTGTTGTCCCGACTAAAGCATCTCGTGAAGATTGGATGTCTGAGAGTACTCTAGAGAAGGTCTCAAGTAAATCTATGTCGGAATTGTGGTGTGAATCACCACATGAGGTAACTACTAGTACAATATGATCTGCGGTCATCCCCCTCATGGTGATCTGCACAAGGTCAGTCGCCGAGATTCCATGATCTGGAAATCTCCTTAATAGGTCAATAAACCTAAGCCATGAATATCTCAATGGCTCTTGGGGGTCTACTGAAAAATCTATAATGAAATACCGCATCATATCTGCTCTACGTTGGGGGTAAAATCTATGTAAGAAGTTTACGCGTAAACCTCCTTATGTAGCAAATTTCCTTCCCAATCGTCTGTGCCAACTCATGACTCTACCCTGAAGTGAAAATAGAAAGGTCTGCAACATCAGCTCCTCATAAGTGATATCCAAATATATGTGGGTCACGCAAAACTCGTCAAACTCAGAAAGATGAAGATAAGGCTCCTCATGCACTTCCCCTAAAAACTTCGGTAGTCGGTGAATGAATTCCAAATCCAAAATGAAGGGACTCAATGTAGAAGTTGATTGTGCTTCCTGATCGGGTTGCTCAACCATCATCCTAGGATAGAAGTCGCCTAAAACTCGCAACTGCTCAATGTGATCTCCTATGGAATGCACAATCATCCCAGCAAAGAAATCGTCCGGGTCTCGCAACTGCTCAATCTGATCTATGTGGGCATCAAGCACAACATGCCCAGTAGAAAGAGGGAATGGGGAGGGGGCAGAAAGAGAAAGAGACGAGAGGTCAAATCAGGGTCCCGATCTCCCTAGAAAGTGGTCGAAGATGATGGGAATGGAGAGATGACATGTGGGAGGGAGGGGTACAGAGTTATGATGAGAAAGGAAATAGAAGGTGACTGCTAATGATCTAGAGATGATGATCATAACCAACTCATATTAAAGACATCCAAACACAAAGCAAACCCTCATTTCACCAACTCTATGCAATGTGAAGATCGTGAGATACAGTCTTTTATCTTTTCAATTTTAGAGTTAGGTGATCAAATAAAAGTTGTACAAACACTTAAGTTAGCTTATAGGATTGGGACACTAACCTTAGTGTGTACGTGAGCAAGTAAAATGCGAATACAATGAGGGGTTGCTCTCCCAAAACAATGAAGTGTATCGGTTACGTTTTCATTTTAATGGTCAAGTTCAATTAGCAGTTCTGATTTTTAATTTTTGATTTCCTCTTTTTTTGGATATTTTTCAATGAAATGACTAATGGGATTTCGGATTTCTTTTATTACTATATCCACAAAATAGAGGGGGAAATGGAAAAGCCAATGCATGATAAAATATGGATGAAAATACTGGAGATATAGGTGTGTACCTGACTCCAGCACTCTACATGCAATATGATCTGCGCAGAAAAATTAAACTACTCTATATGAATGCAATGTGAGAACCGTCCTAAATAAGAACTTCTATTATCGGTAAGCACGGATTTATTTGTCTAAGTCCAAGCGAGTTCTATAGGAACAGATATTCTATTAGGGGCTTTGGACCTAATGCTACCTTGCTCAATCAAATAGAAACCTAAATCTAAGGGCTCTAGCACAAAAAATCTGTGTGAAACAAATAAAAAATAAAAGCGAGAAAAGAAAGCACGGTAAGGTCCCCCAAGTGCACCGGCACTTGGCGAAACAGACCCCGAAATAGTCTGAGTGTCCAAATGAGTCCAGTCTCCAGAATAATCCTAAATTATTACAAATATTCACAAAAATACTCTAAATAGAATAGTTGCTCTCTGGCTCTTATGTTCCTCCTCCTGTGTTGGACCTTCCAAAGAATATGAATTGTACGCCGGCGGTTCCTCGCATAAAAAGCAAAATCGAAGAAGGTCAGAAGGTAGTTATAATAAATAGAGATAAAAATAAAACAAAACTGAAAAATGACTACAAAGCCGTGCTCCTTGGCAACGACACCATTCTGATGGCCCGAAAATCTCTATCGACTAAGGTGGAATATAAATCACAAAGTTGTTGTCCCTAGTCAATCAATTCGATCAATGAGAAAAATAAAACCACCCAATGAAATCGCAAAAATGTAATGGAAGCGGTCTTCGCTATTTTTATTTACCTAGTATAGCGATCAAGGTCTAACACAAGGAACACGATTGAAAAACTCAATCATCAAATTCCCAAATAAATAAAAATGAATTATTAGTGGTTTTTTATTTTTAATTTTTTTAAATTTTCAATTAAGGCACAAAATGCACAAGATATAAAATAAAATACACACTCCACACTCTTTTTGTATTTTTTTAAAATACTAAAAAGGCTCAAAAAATTGCAAAAAAAATATTTTTGAGTTTTAAATCTTTTTTACTGTTTTTGGTAATTTTTTTAGAGATTTTTCAATTTTTAAATGATTTTATAAAAATCAAAAAAGAAAAAATTACACTAGACATGAGTATTTAGCGATTTAAAAATAGAATATAAATGTGAAAATTATGAAATTTATTTTTTCTAAAAATTAAAAAATCTACACACAGAGCCAAAAACACTTTTTTAAGTTTTTCAATAATCTTCTACAATTTTTTAAGGTTATGATTTTTTGCAATTTTTAGGAGTTTTAGAAATAGTCAATGTTTAAAAATTGGCTAGAAATTAATAGACAGAAAAATAAATCTACTCTCATTTCTTGGAATTTTTAAAATAATATTTAATTTTTAATGATTTTTCAAATGTCATGCAGAGAAAAGGACATTGTTTTTATTTTTTAAAATAGCAAAATAAATAAATTACGATGAAATTTTTATATAATGAAGGGGAACAAATCAGGAGCATAATACAATTATTTTCTAGAATTTTTAGAGCAATAATAGCATTTATTTCGATAAGAAAAAGGATGCAAAATAATGTCTGGAGAACAGAGACTTATTTGCAAATATTTAATATTTGTACATCATAGAATAACATAAATAAAATACGAAGTGAAAAGGAAAATTACCCAAGTTGGGCACGTGAATGGCACGTGATATGAACTGGTGGGGACTTCTTTGCAAATTCCAAAATTTCCAGGGGAGTTCATGCAATTTTCCCAATAAAGTAATAATAGGGTTTCGGGGGCTTCGTTCTTCTCAGGAAAAAGGGGGGAGGCGTGGGCGTCGCCCCTCTTTCTTTAATCCTACAAGGGCGGCAACAGTGGCGTTTGCAGTCGGTCCAAGAGGCATTGACGAGGCGGTGGTGGCGGAGATCTACGATCTGGTCGGAGACGGGCAGTAGAAAGGCAGCTGAGAGGGGACGAGTGGGCGGTTACGTGGCGGTTGCTTCTTCGCGCGGGGGCGCATATGAGATGGCGGTATTTATCCTCACGCACGACATGATTCCGGCGGCGTCGGTCGGTACGAAGGGGAGTCACCCGTTGGCGTGACGGTGGTGCGCGTAGGCGCTGCGGAGAGGGTCGATGCTGCGGAGGGCGATGGCATCGTGGTGGAGGTCGGGTCACTGGTGGAGATCTCGGAGGACGGTAGGGCAACAAACGCCCCGGTGGTCGACGGACGCGACCTTACACGTGGGCGCGGGTGACCGATCGACGGAGGTACGGCTGTGCGGGCTGGACGGCAGGTGCGGGCGCGGTCCAGGCGTGGATGGCGGCGAGCACCGCCGGTGGCTGGAGAGAGTGTTGCCTAGGAATGAGCATGGGTCAGGTTGGGGCGGGCCCTGAAGGGCCCAGGCCAAAGCCCGTTAATTTGGGCCTTAGGCCGGGTTTAGGCCCGCAAAATTTTTTTTGTTCGGCCCAAGCCCAAGCCCGACCCAATTCCTTTGGGTCGGGCTTGGGCCGGGGTGGCCCATCTCCACCCATTAGAGATTATTAGCTTTGAGTATTTTGTTTCAAGTTAATTTCAACTCAAGTTAAACAAGCCAAAATTGTTTAAAACATGTGTCATAATACTTGTGAAACAACTAAAATTCAATTCTACCAAATCCGAGGATTTCTCATTTTACACACATGCACTCAATGCTACATACCATGAATGTCTCTCATGTATAGAAATTGAAAGAGTGAAACAAACTTATCCAGTTAACAGCATGTGCATCAGATCCTATATGTAAAAAATGGGCATAAGGCCTATATTGGGTAAAGGTTCAATAATAGAAAATGTTCTGATTGAAAAAATAAATACTAACAAATTCAAGAATAACCAACAGAATCTAAACCAAAGATTAATTACGGAAAATTAATTCTAAATTGAAATCCAATGATCATCAACTCATATGTCACACGCCTGACTTTCTTGTTTTATAATCATTGTATGAAGACATGATACAAGAAGAGAGTGCACATGAAATAGGTGGGAGTTTCATGTTTGTAGGATGTGGGAAAGGATTTGGGCCCTATTCGGGCCGTGCCCTTAGGCCGGGCCGGGCTGGGCCGAGCCAAGCACAAGTCCGGCCTAAAAAAATTTGGGGCCTAAATATTGGACCCAAGCCTGACCCAGTGTTTATTTGGGCCTTGGCCAGGCTGGGATTTTTGGGCTGGGCTTCGGGGTGGGCTAGGCCGGCCTAGCCTAATGCTCATCCCTAGTTGTGCCTGCCGCCCAAAGTTTTTTTTATTTTTTTTTATTTTTTTTGTAAAGTAGAAATAGAAGAAATGAAAAAACTTTTATTTATTTATTTATTTTTCTTTAACCTGCAGAAAATGTAAAAAAATGTATATATATATATCCTGCAAAATAAATGTTACGAAATATTTTCCTTGATTTTTTTATTCTGCACAAACACAGGAGGACACGAGCATGAAGACTTGTTTCCAATTATTCGAAATGCAGATATAAACTAAATGAGTGAACGGGATGTGGATCTGGTGATATGGAAGATGGACCCGGATCTCCGGCTATCGTACGTGACCAGAGGTGGTAGATTGCGTGATATAGAATGTGAATAAAGAGGTCACGAAAATGAAATGGATGATCAGAAAACAGAGGCAGTTCAGGTTGTGATGAACAATGATTAACGATGAGCTACGATTAAACAGTTAACAATGAAATGACTGTGAAATTAAATCTAAAATTAATATATAAGAATGACGAAAAATAAAGTGGATCTCGTTTTAGGATCGGACATGTCGTGATGTCCTCGACGAGGACCGACTCGTTTTTACCAGACGGTTCAGAGGCTGGGTACCCTTCTGCGATAAGAAGCTCTTAGAGTTCGCACTCCTCTCCACCAAAGATTGATCAAGATGAAATGAGGGAGGAGGAGCTCAATAAAAAGAAGAAGAAAAATCAAAAAGGAAAATAATTACAAAAAAGAAGGTATTTAGTTGTTAACTAAATAAATATAATTAATTAATTAATTAAAAATAAAATTCATAATAAATTAAAATAATAAAATAATTCATTTATAAAAATTAATTAGCCACCTTAATGGTGGTTATTTAAGGTAGAAAATCAAATCTTATATACATGGTAGGTTTTCAAATCAAATAATTAAATAAAATAAATAAAATAATCAAATTTTTATAATTATATTAATGTAATTAATTAATTTTAGAAATTATTTTTTTGGTGGTTTTTTTATATAAGGAAATTAGTTATATACAAGTAATATATACGTATAGTACATTATATACATGTTCAAATAAGGACATTATTTATTATTATTATTTTTACTTTTTATCTTAAATAATTATGAAAATATTTACAATTATTTACATTATGTAAAAAAAATAAAGATGAATAAATATATATAATAAATAAATGGTAAAATTGCAAAAATCATCCTAAAAAATTGACTTTTCAACCGTAACTCCAAAAATTATGAAACCAACCGCCATTTTAAAGACAATTTAATTTAGAGTACAATGGAAGTGAGTTTGATTCAATTTGAGTTTGTATGTAGCCGGAATTGATCTTTCAATTGTCACTTTACAGCTTTTTCTGAGTGTGGGTACTTCTACTCTATACATGGTTTTATTTTGCAATTATTTTTATTATATACAAACCATTTTTATTTACAATTTCTATTTAGAAAAATATTTAGTTTGAGGTCACCTTATATACAAATAAAATCGTGTAAATTTTGTACAAATATATAAGGAAAAATATTTAGAAATGATTTTTTTTTTTGAATTTTCTAATTGAAGACCCTATCTCCCCCATTTTATTCCTGATCAATCAGGTCAAGTTTTGACCTTCTCTTGGGGTTCGGGTCAGTCTGCATTTATTTCATAAATACATCCTTTATTTTTCTTTTTCTCTTTTTTTCGTTTTCTTTTCTTCTTTATTCTTTTATTTGAATATAAACAATGTTAAAAATGCATATTTAACAAATGCATGTAAAATGGTAATTTCATTAAATTAGTGGGTATTTACAGGTATTTGACTAAGAAAATAAAGCTAAAATAAAAGAATGAAGGTGATGAATCATGGATTCATCACTAGCGCTCTCGTTTGACCTCGTTCTTTGGAGTTGTTACACCATGCGTATAAGAGACCACCTCCATCCAAAATTCAGGTTCGAAACATCTTCTAGCTTCTACACCCACATCTGAGCTCCGAGAAGGATTCCCGGTGATAGCAGGAGCCTCATTTGCTTTTGTGTGTGAAGATCGGTGTCGAATCGAGGCCAGTCTACTGCTCGCCGCCACCTCGCCGGAGCTCCTACTTCTGGCTTCACTCGAACAGTGAGCTTCTATCCTTTTAGCCCTTTTCGATTCTTTAGTATAGTATTAGCATATATCTCGTTTTATTTTTGTTTAATTCATGTCGGGTATGTGTATCTTCCACCTTACATCCTCGCCGGAGCTCGCTGCTCCGCCCTATGTTTCCGACCACTCTGTTCAACCTCCGCCTCCATAATTGCACCCATCTTCTTCCCCTTTCGCAGTCCTTCGCCCCTAGCACCTCGAACCACCCAGATCTTGCAAAGATCTGGAGATCGAGTCCTCCTTATCCGTCGCTCGCTGGAGGTCTTTGTTGTACCCCATCTTCGCCCCTTTTCGACATCTGAAGCCTCATGTGGCTTCGTAATTCGCCCCTAACGGTCTCTGATGAATCCACATTTCATCATCTTTATTCTATCATTTTGGCACCAAAAACCCTAGCAAATGCCTGTAAATACCCTTAAATAGAGCATCTTAGCATCCATGCATGTGCATTCAGATAGTGTATAAAACACTGTAATTAAGGCCAAAATTATAGAATAAATAAAGAAAAGAAAAAGAATAAAATATTGTAAATATTTTATGACCCAAAACCCCCGAGACCTAGGCATCTTGATGAATAGGTCGACAAGGAATAAAGTAGGGGGAGATAAGGTCAGAAACACAGTCAAAATACCTTTACATTTTGTTCATTCTTTATTCATTTTGGGACCCATTTTTGGTTCCACTTTTTATACATCAAATGAAGAAACTTTGTACATGAAAGTTGTAGATAATTTCATAAAGAAAAATACAAAATTGATTTCACAGAAAAATCATATACAGACAAAAAGTTATGATCTGAATAAGAATCCAAAATCCCAACTTCCCAGACCCGTATCTCATAACTGACAACTCCAAATGCAGTGTACTCACCTTTAATTGTATATAGAATAAAATAATCTATCCAATGGCGGTGGTTTCGCATTTGGCGGAGCTACGGTTTGAAAGTTGAGTTTTGGACCCCCGTTGTATAGCTATACTGATTAAAATATTCAATTTATTCTTTATTCATTATTTATTCATTTTTTATATTTTTATAATTTTGTAAATATTACTTATAATATATATGTGCATTAAAATTGAAATAAAATGCAAAGAAAAATAGAAATAAAAAAATACTTGTATAAAGACTACATAGGTATACTGCATATACCTATACCTGTATAAAATACTCTTAGATTTTATTAAATATACAAAATACATCAATAAAATAAAATAAAAATATATTCATGTATATAAAAGTATTTTATAACTTTATAAAATTATAAACAAAATTAAAGAAATTAAAATACACCAAATAAAAATAAAATACTAAAATACAGAGGTATTATACCTATATAGGGTTAAAAAGGTAACTTGTAAAAATATAACTCCTAAAAATAATTAAAAATCAAAATAAAATACTACATAAAATTCTAAGCATTTTTTATTTTATAACTTTTATTAGATTTGGCCTTTTTCTATTTTTTATTGAATTTATAAAACATTTAGGCGGGGTTTTTCCTGATTGGTCCACGTGGACCAATCAGGAGACGGCCCCAGTTGACCCAGGTCAACTGGTCGTCCTCCCCACCTACCCTTGTCAGACGACCTAGTTTTTGGCGTTATTGGCGAATTTTTCTAGGTCGATTCTTACACTATCTCGTCTCGATTTCTTCTGTGATCCTCTTCCTCGTTCATCCCTCATGCCCGCCAAGTGTTTACATCGGGCTATGGATCAATGAGGTGTTCCAGACCTCTTGATCTTTGGACCCCTGTCACCTCGGGTCAACCCACTTAAAACCAACTCCCCCTCTTCCATTTCGAATTCGAGTCCCCTTGGTCCACCCTTCAGCGCCACCTTCGTGCTCCTGAGCTCCTTAGAGGTGACAGCTCCATCGCCAGCTCCTCAGCCAAGGCGTTCGAAGTCGAGGGAGCCTCCACCACCTCCGCCAACAGCCGACGTCGAGGTACCTTTCTTCCCTCTGGCTCCGGCCATCGAGGGCTCGCCCCGCTCATTTCTTTCTTGCATTCAATTCCTGTTAGCCTTAGGATCAATATCCCCCAAAAAATCGAAGCTCCATCATCTGATTCACTCAATCACCCACTTTGGCCGGAGCGCACCTCCGGCCCTTCGCCGCCACCTCGTTGCATACATCCCCACGCCTCCGCGAGGCCCAGGCAATTTTCCCTGGGCCTTTTCACCACTTTTTGCAGGTCAAAGACCCCTGAACGAACCTGGAGAGCCATTTTGATTCCTCGCCGGAGATACCTGGAGCGTAAAGCTCCGCCGCCCTCGCGCCGGCACCTCGACACTTCTCCGGCGAATCCGAGCCATCCAGTCCACAGAGGGACCTCCCAGGAGTCTGCAGCTCCATTTTGGAGCCCATCCATCGCCTGAGAAGCGAGATCGGAGTCGGGGAAGCGCGCCTTCGCCGGGGCTCTTCCCTGTTTCTCCTCCTCGCTTCTCCACCGTCCGATCGAGCCGCAGCTCCAGATCGCGTATCGACCGTCCGATCTTCCACGCCCAGCCACCGTTGGATCTCTTTACGAGATCTAATCTCAGACGTCGGTGCGAACCGTCATCGACCGTTCCCAAGCTGCCACGTGGATAAGTGGCTTGTTCCCCGCCGCTGGATCGCGCCTCGCCGCCAGCCGTTGGATTCACGCCACGCGTCATCGTCGGAGTGCCCGAGCGTGGGTATTTTGCATCCCGACCCTCGCACTTTTTGTATTTAATATTTAATATTTAAACTTTTGTCTGTAGTGTAAAAGTTTTGTAATATTTGCACAAAGACCCCCAGACTTTGTTTATTTGCATCCAGGTCCTTCGCCACGTCACCTCACGTGACCTGTACACGTGAGGGGGTGGGCATTTTGCAGAAGGGCCCTCGGTCATTTGTGTATTTCGTTTTAGTCCTGAAACTTTCGTATCAAGTGTAAACTTTTTGGATGTTTTGCAAGTAGGCCCCCGGGGTTTTGAAATATTGCATTTTAGTCCTCGCCAGGCGCGTGCAAGTCGCGCGCCCTGGTGGGTAAATTGCTTGCGTGCCCAGGCGGTTTTTATAATTAATATTTAGTGTTATAAATTGAATATTCAGTGTATATTTTTGTGGAAAATTGCATGTATGCCCCTGGATGTTTTAGATATTGCACATATACCCCTGCCAGGACTGTTTAATGTTTGGATGTTTGCTCTAATTATTTGACCTATCATTTTAAGTCCAAAAATTTCACAAAAATAGACTTAAGTATCTGGACATGTGTATTTTAACGCCACATGTTTAGTTTTTGATTTTATTCCATTTTCATATTTATTAAAAATCAAAAACAGCCTTTTTGTGTACTGTCTACCTTAGAAAATACCAAAAAAATATTAAAACACCTCCAAAAATTCCAGAAAAATCACCTAGTGTCTATTTTATCCTATTTTAGTGTCAGTCCAAAAATCATTAAAAATCTCAAAAGAAAAACACTAAAAAATTAAAAACACTCAAAAACTTCAAAAAAATATATAAAATAGTAGAAAACTCCAAAAATCAAAAACTCAGTTCCTCTTTGTTCCTTATTTTGTCCTTTTTATTTGAAAAAGAGTGTGAAATTTTTGGTTGCTGGTTGTTATTTTTAAATTTCATTTTATTCACAGCCAGCCTTATTTCCACTGTTTTGCTTTATTTCAGCATTTAAAATACCAAAAACACCTTGAAAAATCCCCAAAAATCACAAAAACAGTAAAAAATCTTAAAAAGACCAAAAACATTTTATTTCTGAATTTTTGAGTATTTTTGCACATTTTTATAATTATTTTAGCTTGCCTTTTATTATATTGTCTTTATTTTCCAATATTGAAAAAGAAATAAAAAAATATATATAAAATATAAAATATAAAAATCAAAAAATTAAAAATCAAATACAAAATTAAAAATTAAATTAAAAATAAAAAAATTAAAGAATTAAAAAACCCACAAAATTACTCTGTTTGCTTGCTTAGTGTAGACACTTCACACACACACACACACTTGAGCACATTTGCTTGAACTACCCTGCTTGCTCCCTGTGTTCGAACTCTCTACATACTTGCACCTATACATCTTTTATGTAGAGTTAAAAATAAATTTTAACTCAGCATTAGTTCTAATTTATTGATCTTAGTGTGGGTTAATTATTGACTTTAGCCCGAATTTAGTGTGGTCACCACACCGACTGAGTTCACGCTTTATGTTGAACTTAAGACCACCTATTTTCGGCTAAATCAGTCTCCTGCATAAAACAACAAAGAAAGCCCTCCTTTCCGGGTACATCGAGCCCCAGGAGACCTCCCAGGTGCAACTCCTCTGCCAGAGCAATCCAGACCTCCCTGCATCATTTTGAGACTTTCAACCGGCTCAGGATGGCACCAGCGGCCTTTTGGGAGCATCATCAATTGGAGGAACCGCTGAAGGAGCGATCGACGGTGATTTCTATATCACCTAGCATGAGTTCATACGGGGTTCGTCCCTAATGAATCTCGGATTCACCATTCTAAGTCTCATTAATTAAGCTCAAGTCCCTCAAAATCGACAATATTTCTGCATTTATTCTGCATAATTAGCATCCAGGCATGATTACATAAGAATTGCATTTTAGCATTAATTTCTGCATAAAATAAGAAGCCAAAAATCAAAACCAAAGATTACCTGTAAATAGCCTAACTTCCCCTATTTTTAACTCCTTCATGCTAACTCCGCATAACCCAAAACCACCTCTATTGTGTACACAACACTAACAAAAATAAATAAAAAAATACAAAAAAATTATTAACCCAGGTAAGTGGACCAAACACCCAAACCCTAGTTTCAGAATTTTCGGACTAAAAGCCACATTTCTTCCCCATCCAGTGTCCGATTTGATCCTACTCACTTTTGAACTAATGCACATTCAATTACCTTCAAAACAAGACCAAGAATCGGAGTTCGTATGTGAAAGTTGGGTTTTGGGCCTCTTTTGTACCTTGTATATTTTCGCGGCTTTTTGACCTGTATTTTATGTTATTATTTTCTTTATTTATAAAAATCCAAAAAAATTAGATTTAGATGTCTTTTATTTATCTTTGAGTTTTCCATCTTTTTCCGGATTTTTATTGTATTTAAAAATGACAAAAAAATTAGAAAACCAAAAATCAAGGTATTCTATGTACATGGGATACCCCAAAAATTCACTTTTTACATTTGACCGATTTTGGCTTTGATGTCTTCATGAAAGTTGTAGATCTCGTCGAGACGAGCATTTTTTGTGAAAGAACTTTTTCGATCTGAGGTCATTTGCTATTTCTTTTTGATTTTACAAAATGATTTTTTCTCGAATTTTCTGAAGCTGACACGTGGCGGCCTGTCAGTGGTTTTTGGCCTTTTCTTTTCTTCGTTTTTATTAAAAAAAAATTAAAAATCACGCACGTGCGTCGCACGTGCCTCCCAGGCACGTGCTCCGCACGTGCCCCGCCTCTTTCCCATTGACCGCCACGTGGCGCGTTCCCGGCCGTTCGATCAGCGACCGATCGAACGGCCCCTGATCTTCGTCCTCAACAACCCCCGAGTCCTCCGCCCTTTTGACCGCCGCGCCCGCCAACGCCGGCCACCAACGCCCCCCCCCCCCTTCCGCAACGGCCGCCACCGGCCCTCCGCATCAACCGGCCGCCTCCCAGAGCCCTATTTAATCTCCACCCCCGACCCCCATTATCCTCATCCGCCGATCACCCCTTGGCCTTCCTCCCGGCGGTGACAGCGCTGGTGGGTCGCCATTGCGGCGAGATCCAAGGCGGCGACGCCTTGCCGTGCACCGCCCTCGCGCGAGCTGCCTTCGCTTCGGTCCTCCGTCGAGCCGACGACAACGACATCGCCGTTCAACTCCTTCGCCTCCGTCCTCCAGAGCTGCCCCCGATCGACAACAACGCCCAGACGTCTTCTCCGACCTTCGCCACCGCCGCATCCTCCATCGCCGCTCCTGAAGCCACCCGTGCAGAACCATTCATCGCCGCCAGGCAGTGCCCAGGTCACGCAACGCCGCTCCGCCGCCCGCGCCCATCTGCACCGACGGCACCGCCTCCTCCCTCCAGCGGCTTGCGAGAGGCGGCGCTTCCCCGCTACTCCGCCCCTTCCACCTCGCTCCGCCACGTTGCCGGGGGCCGACCCGAGACCCCCCACGCACGTGCGAGGCACGTGCGCCCGGGGGGTACGTCAGGCTAACGTCACCCAGGTCACGTGCTTAGCACGTGACCGTGGGAAAATTGCGCAGATACCCCCTGGACCTCCTCCGAATTACGCGCCAGCCCTTCATTCCAGAGGGCACGTGCCACGCACGTGCTCCTCTGGGTAATTTTCGCTTACGCCCCCCTTAATCTAGGTAAATAACCGTAGGTCCCTGTTGCATTTTTTTATTATTTTATTTATTGCTATTTGCATTCACACCCCTGTGTTCCCCCTCTGTTTTGAACTTCTTATAAACATCATTTTATTCATTTAAAAATAGCATTTTGTTCATCTTTTAATTCGCTACAGTTTGACATGTCGCGGATATTTTTGTGATGACCGGTTAATTATTAATTAATTATTTTGTGGAAATTGGAATATTTTGCCCAATATATGCTCGGAAATTCATAGTTAATTAACCGTGGCTTTAAAAATTCCCCAAAAATCAAATATCGTAGAGATTACTTTGATTAACATTGTGCCCAAAAATCTTTGCATTTGCATGCATCACTTGCCCTGTAAAAATCATTTTGTACATTTCAATGTTTGATTTTTAATAGGTATTAAACCCCACATTTTTGAGGTCTAGGATTTTTCTAAGATCTATTACCTAGTGATAGATCTTAGATAATTTTAGTTCTCGAAAATAAGTAGGTTTAATATTTATTAAAATTAAATATTGAAAATCTTTCTGTTAGTAGTTAAAAATTCGTAAAAAATTCATATTGCATCTAAAAATTCCAAAAAAATTACAGTGCACTTATTTCATCATTTTTTACATCTCGGCCAAGTTTCGTAATTTTCGGACACCGTTTGAACGTATTTTACATTTTAGTCCCTAAAATAGGCCGAATTTGCATTTTGCATCTCATATTGCATTGAAAAAAAATTCCAAAAAAAGACCGCCTTGAAAACCAAACTCAAAATTGGATAGACATTAATCTAGGTTGTTCCTTTGCCTCCTTGTGATTGACCTTGGGACTTGCCCAAGTAAAATAAACATAAAAACCACTTGATTGCATTTAATTAAAAATTGCGGTTATTTCTTGACTGTTTTCGCTCGCCGCCTACAACGAACGACTCATAATTAGTACCACGAACAAACGTTAAAAACAACTTCTTAACGCGGCTTTTGCGGACTCGTTAGATGGCGCCGTTGCCGGGGAGGCAAACGGCTTAGTTTTTGTTTTGAAAATTTTTGTTCGGTTTTCCGAATTCGGGTAGTCTGACCCCCGAATTTTTCATTGTAAATCCCATTTTATTTCTTGTATTTATTTTTCAGCATTTCTTTCATTTATTTTATTTTTGATTATTTTCTGAGTCACTCTCTTACATTCTCTCTCTTATTTTTCTTGCGAGGCACCCGGCGCACGTGGAGCGGTTTTTCAAGGAACCGACGCATCTTCACCGACACCCGAAGAAACCGCAATTAAATTAAGATCGAGTCGAGTCGTGAGAGAAAGTAGAGTCTAGGTTTTTAATTTCTGCATTTTTATTTTCTGCTCATTTATAGCGGTGTCCGTTTGGACTCTCGTGTGTACAAGGACATTGAACTTTATTTGTGGTGTGTCGTAGCCTGTTTCACTCTCCGGAGAGGGTGGGGCCCGACTTGAGTGGCGATTAGGATAGACCTGCACATACGGCTCTTAGAGCATTTTTTATTTCTGATTGTGCTCGTAGGATCTTAAGCCACACTGCACTTTAACTGAGACGCACGTAGATCGTTCAACTTAGCCAAATTTAATTCAATTCTTCCCCGCTAATAGAACTTTCTGCTTAGGTGCGGTTTTCATCGGCTTGCACGCATTTAGTATAAATTTTCAATTCTGTATTGCATCCCACATGGAGATTGCGAGGAGGCACTGTAAGTCTTCTAACTGAGCATTCATCATAGTTTTCCGCATGCATCGGCTTTTCCCGAATTCCTCTCTCTTGTTTTATCACATAAATCTAAAGGAAATTGGGACTGGACGGTAGACGTGTATTTGTGTTCATCTAAATTCTTCAGTGATCGTCTCAATAAAATTGGGACTGCTAAATAAAGCCGATCTTAAAAATCCATAAAATCAAGAATTTCTGCGGGAGAGCAACCCCGACATTGTCTGATTTAATCTTGCAGCGAGGAGAGAGACGCACACTAGGATAGAGCCCAGCTCCAAACCTAACATCTCGTTTAAACGGCTTGCAAGATTGAATTTATCACCAACTAAAATTGAAAAGATAATAGCCGAACTCTTACGGCTTCATTGTGTGAGTTGGTGAACTCGGGGTTTGAATTGTGTTTGCATTGGTGTGCATGAACCGATTTCAAGATCAATAGCCACACATTCGATAAAAATTCTCTTGACTATCCCGTGCAATCATTTCTTCCCTCTCTTGATTTAAACCTCATAATGGAACTCTTGTCCAAATACTCTCACAGATCCAACCCCCCATTCCTCTCAAAAATGACGGAACACCCATCGAAATTATACTATGAAAATGAATTCGTGTCGGTTAGACCCAAAACACCTCCTCCAAGAAATTCTCAACCACCATCTCTTTTCACCAATTCGATAGGCTTCATGAACGACAACCTCTTCTTCAGACATGCTCCACCATGCCAAGATCCGACCACTCATGATCAAAGAAATAAATTTTACTCGGATCAACTCCACATGACTAGACTATATGAGCAGCCTCCTTCCATTATTTGTGAGGAGAAATTTTCAGAAAATAATAATCATATTTCGGATATTCCAAGAAACTCTCCTCTCAGTACAAAGGGAAAAATGGAAGAGGAAATTATCGAATATACACCTACCGCTCTCATAATTAATCATGAACCGAATCTTGAGGACGATATTTCGAGGATAAATAAGAAATTCAATTCAATAGAGGATAGATTTCAAAAATTTACCGATCGATTCATCGCATTCTATGGTGGCTCGGACAGTACAATGAATGAGGAAATAACTGGATCTGAGATTGAAAATTTTGAGGATATTCAGGGACCAATGGATAATTCTGAAAATGATTATGCTGCTGACCTTCACCCTGAACACCAGAGCCCCTCTTCGTCTGAAGAACACCCCACACCCCCACACCACCCAGAAAATACCAAAAAAATGGAAATATTTGAAAATCACAAAAAAATTGAAAATTCAGAAAATTTCATAAAAATTAAAACTGAAGATGATCTGCGAAATTTGGATACGACTATACGGGAAGCACTGGAAAAACGCTTGATATTTGAACTTCCCTTTATACAGGCCATTGAACACTTCCCCAACCATAAAAGATTTATAACAGATAAAATAATGAACAAAAAGTCGGGCAGAATACGAACAAAGACTGAAAGACATATCTTGTCAATGGCCTCCTCCTTGGTGTTGAGGAGAAAAACCAAGAGCCGCATAGTAAAGCGGTTGCCCAGATTTGACTGCAAAATCAAAGACACAATTTTCACCCATGCTCGGATTGATGATGATTCACCAATTAATATCCTCCCAACCTCTGTATCCCATGAACTCAAACTCGGACCGATTCGGAAGATACGAGAGATTGTACAATTAGCGGACCGATCGATAAAGCGGCCGAGAGAAATTATTTCTGTCATCATGAAATTCCAAGGTGCTCCGCTCAAGGTAGAATTCACGATCATTGATATTGAGCATCAAGGAGAATTTACCCAGTCTCCAGTCATCCTCGGAAAGCCATTCTTGGCATTGGCCAAGGCGAGTATCGATTGTGAGACTCGGGAAATCAATTTCACAGCATTGGAAGCACTTAAATCCGACCCTATCTTTGAGGAACCACGATCTTCTGAGGCAACCCACGAAGTCCCCGACAACCATAACCATGAAGCGGTAGAAGAGCCCTCCCCTGCAACTACACCTGAGATAGCGGTTGTTGATGAGACTATTGGTTTAGAAAATCTCCCCCCTGCTCCATTCCCAGCCGCTCTCACCATGGACAATCATGTATATGACTCATATGATCCGGAGACTTATGCATGGGCACACCCTGGGTCAACCTACTCTGACTACATGGATTACATCAACTCGACTCAGGAATGCACCAACATCGAATCAATGGAGAAAGAACATGCAGAGACTCTCCCCAATATTCAAATCCCCGAGGATCTCAAAATAGACAAATCTTTCTACTACGATCCTGAGACATATGCATGGTCACACCCTGGAGCAACATTCTCTGAATACCTTGACCAAATCATCCCAAATCAAGAGTGCTCAAACATTCAAAAGACTAAGAGAAAGCACGCAGACCAAGCACCAACCAAGGAGAATTCAAATGGCTATTCATCTGGATACTCAAGTGAACCGACACCTTCACGACAAAATAAAAAGAGAGTCACCTTTAACCTTTCGGAAGAGGAATCAGATGATGATCCCTCATCAGGTCCGGAAAAAATGGTTTACATGAGTGAAGTCTGTTAGGCAGCCCTAAAGCCATATCTTCGTAAGGATCCAAAATTCAATCCACGTTGGACAACTCCCGTTCCTAACTACTACTCATCCAAAGCTGATGCTCCTGCATTCTTCAAGTACTCTGGAATTCTTTCGTATGAGCTGACTGAGACCGGTGCTTCTGAGCATTCATCCGAGGACAAACTGATTGACCCCAAGAAGGAACGAATTCTGAGAAAACAATTGAAAAAACAAAAAGACCAGAATACTTGGAGTATGCCCACTTTCAATTACTACTCCTCTGAGGATAATTCCGATGATGGATATCTTTCATCTGACTCAAACAATTCATCCACTATCCATCATAATTTGTCTGAGGATGACACTGACAATTGTTGGGAATCATATGCCTCATCTCCGACTCATCATTACGATCTCCCACCGCAGGCTCACAAAAAGATCAGCCGAAAACCGCCTTAATCATCGACTACCCACCCTCCCTCCCGACCACATCGGTTCCCTTGTACAGCTTCTTCCTCTACTTAGGTCAAGGCCTAAGTATAGGGGGGGTCGATGCCATCTGTATATACCATTCTTCTCCTAATTCCTGATCGCGTCATTTCCACCCTTCTTCCATACTTAGGCTGTCCAGAGCCTAAGTATAGGGGGAACCAACATCCATCTGTATATACTCTCCTCATTTCCTGACCGCTTTTCTTTTCATTCTTTTTCTTCTTTTCTTTTTTCTTTCTTTTTTCTCACTCTCTTGCGCTTAGCCCGAGCTATGTCTTCTTTACGCTTCTTGTGCTCTGAGGACAGCACTCGCTAAGTATAGGGGGGTCTGTATATATACTTTGTATATATTTTACCCATATCTCGTACTTGCGCGTAAGTCTATATGTATTTACGGGGTGGGTATTAACTTGAAAAAAAAGTTTTGCCACTAACACTGACCTGCCCAAAATTTTTTAAGGCTTCTTATTCCATTTTCTGCATAAAAAAAATTTTCCCTTGCATAAAATGTCAAAAAAAAGTGTCTGCATTTCACGCACCTGCACTCCATCCAACATCACATGCATTTGCATCTGTGAAAAGTCATTGGGTTCTGAACCGAGTTATGAGCCGAAACCGAGAGTGGTCTAGACTTGACCTTAATCCACCTAATTTTCAGAGGAACTTCACCGAGAAATAGGATTTTAAGAGCTTCAGGTCTTTTTGACTTAATTCCTTAAGTTCCACATGACAATGTACAGCGTTTGACTCTTAGTGTCTAACCTGGTCTCTTCATTCTGGGTACAACTCTGGAACAGGGAATTAATTCGCACTCTCGCACTATGCACTTAGCTCAACCCAAACGGGATGTTGGAAGACTGTGTGAGTCTCTTTTCTGGTAGCGTGGAAATCTAAAGACCGGAGTACGGGTTGAAATAAAGCTTCGGATGAAGGAATGGACGGCTGGGCACAATTTTTCTAAGACCCCAAAAAAATGTACGGAACAAAAGATTCTATATCCGTAGGGGCACAACAAGATCCAAGCAGAACCACCAAAAATTCCAAATACATAGAAGCATTCTACCAAATAAAAATCCGACCAAAAAGGTCCAAGCTTCAGAAATCTGCAGATCTTGGTGGAGACTCGGCTACACTGGCTATCTCCACAAGGAGAGGTGACTACACTGGCCACCCTCCAGTTCTTTTCTCTTTCTTCTATCTTCTCCTTCATTCGATTGTGAACACAGCGCGACAGACCTTAGAAAGAAATACCTGACTCCCCGAGGACGAGTTACTGGAGAGGAGAGGAGCATGGTAGTCCGGCATTCTGAATGGGAAGAGCTAAAACCCTTCACACACATGAGTCGGTTATTCAATGTTCATAGGGTATACTTTGGGAAGAGGATTGATCTAAGATGACTTCTGAGCCGAAACTGTGTCAATGATGTGTAGAACTTGAGGGCTGTTGATTTTGAAATTCTAAGTCTCACAGAATTTCCGCCACATTATTAATCCAAAGGCCAAGTTTAGTTTCACTTTCACCTTCAGTTCATGGTCTTGGTATGGAACCCAGTCTCATTTCACTTCATGGCATTTCTTTTTGATGCTCAGGGACGAGCATGGTTTAAGTATAGGGGGATGATGAATCTCGGATTCACCATTCTAAGTCTCATTATATAAGCTCAAGTCCCTCAAAATCGACAATATTTCTGCATTTATTCTGCATAATTAGCATTCAGGCATGATTACATAAGAATTGCATTTTAGCATTAATTTCTGCATAAAATAAGAAGCCAAAAATCAAAACCAAAGATGACATGTAAATAGCCTAACTTCCCCTATTTTTAACTCCTTCATGCTAACTCCGCATAACCCAAAACCACCTCTACTGTGTACACATCACTAACAAAAATAAATAAAAAATACAAAAAAATTATTAATCCAGGTAAGTGGACCAAAAACCCAAACCCTAGTTTCAGAATTTTTGGACTAAAAGCCACATTTCTTCCCCATCCAGTGTCCGATTTGATCCTACTCACTTTTGAACTAATGCACATTCAATTACCTTCAAAACAAGACCAAGTTCAAGTGAATCGGAGTTCGTATGTGAAAGTTGGGTTTTGGGCCTCTTTTGTACCTTGTATATTTTCGCGGCTTTTTGACCTGTATTTTATGTTATTATTTTCTTTATTTATAAAAATCCAAAAAAATTAGATTTAGATGTCTTTTATTTATCTTTGAGTTTTCCATCTTTTTCCGGATTTTTATCGTATTTAAAAATGACAAAAAAATTAGAAAACCAAAAATCAAGGTATTCTATGTACATGGGATACCCCAAAAATTCACTTTTTACATTTGACCGATTTTGGCTTTGATGTCTTCATGAAAGTTGTAGATCTCGTCGAGACGAGCATTTTCATGAAGGAACTTTTTCGATCCGAGGTCATTTGCCATTTCTTTTTGATTTTACAAAATGATTTTTTCTCGAATTTTCTGAAGCTGACACGTGTCAGTGGTTTTTGGCCTTTTCTTTTCTTCGTTTTTATTAAAAAAAATATAAAATTAAAAATCACGCACGTGCGTCGCACGTGCCTCCCAGGCACGTGCTCCGCACGTGCCCCGCCTCTTTCCCATTGACCGCCACGTGGCGCGTTCCCGACCGTTCGATCAGCGGCCGATCGAACGGCCCCTGATCTTCGTCCTCAACAACCCCCGAGTCCTCCGCCCTTTTGACCGCCGCGCCCGCCAACGCCGGCCACCAACGCCCCCCCCCCCTTCCGCAACGGCCGCCACCGGCCCTCCGCATCAACCGGCCGCCTCCCAGAGCCCTATTTAATCTCCACCCCCGACCCCCATTATCCTCATCCGCCGATCACCCCTTGGCCTTCCTCCCGGCGGTGACAGCACTGGTGGGTCGCCATTGCGGCGAGATCCAAGGCGGCGACGCCTTGCCGTGCACCGCCCTCGCGCGAGCTGCCTTCGCTCCGGTCCTCCGTCGAGCCGACGACAACGACATCGCCGTTCAACTCCTTCGCCTTCGTCCTCCAGAGCTGCCCCCGATCGACAACAACGCCCAGACGTCTTCTCCGACCTTCGCCACCGCCGCATCCTCCATCGCCGCTCCTGAAGCCACCCGTGCAGAACCGTTCATCGCCGCCAGGCAGTGCCCAGGTCACGCAACGCCGCTCCGCCGCCCGCGCCCATCTGCACCGACGGCACCGCCTCCTCCCTCCAGCGGCTTGCGAGAGGCGGCGCTTCCCCGCTACTCCGCCCCTTCCACCTCGCTCCGCCACGCCGCCGGGGGCCGACCCGAGACCCCCCACGCACGTGCGAGGCACGTGCGCCCGGGGGGTACGTCAGGCTAACGTCACCCAGGTCACGTGCTTAGCACGTGACCGTGGGAAAATTGCGCAGATACCCCCTGGACCTCCTCCGAATTACGCGCCAGCCCTTCATTCCAGAGGGCACGTGCCACGCACGTGCTCCTCTGGGTAATTTTCGCTTACGCCCCCCTTAATCTAGGTAAATAACAGTATGTCCCTGTTGCATTTTTTATTATTTTATTTATTGCTATTTGCATTCACACCCCTGTGTTCCCCCTCTGTTTTGAACTTCTTCTAAACATCATTTTATTCATTTAAAAATAGCATTTTGTTCATCTTTTAATTCGCTACAGTTTGACATGTCGTGGATATTTTTGTGATGACCGGTTAATTATTAATTAATTATTTTGTGGAAATTGGTATATTTTGCCCAATATATGCTCGGAAATTCATAGTTAATTAACCGTGGCTTTAAAAATTCCCCAAAAATCAAATATCGTAGAGATTACTTTGATTAACATTGTGCCCAAAAATCTTTGAATTTGCATGCATCACTTGCCCTGTAAAAATCATTTTGTACATTTCAATGTTTGATTTTTAATAGGTACTAAACCCCACATTTTTGAGGTCTAGGATTTTTCTAAGATCTATTACCTAGTGATAGATCTTAGATAATTTTAGTTCTCGAAAATAAGTAGGTTTAATATTTATTAAAATTAAATATTGAAAATCTTTCTGTTAGCAGTTAAAAATTCGTAAAAAATTCATATTGCATCTAAAAATTCCAAAAAATTTACAGTGCACTTATTTCATCATTTTTTACATCTCGGCCAAGTTTCGTAATTTTCGGACGCCGTTTGAACGTATTTTACATTTTAGTCCCTAAAATAGGCCGAATTTGCATTTTGCATCTCATATTGCATTGAAAAA
The DNA here is from genome assembly GCA_037367405.1 of Ottelia alismoides. Lineage (NCBI taxonomy): Eukaryota > Viridiplantae > Streptophyta > Magnoliopsida > Alismatales > Hydrocharitaceae > Ottelia > Ottelia alismoides. The sequence continues at coordinate 765,483 of JAZKJV010002773.1, forward strand.
AAATTCCAAAAAAAGACCGCCTTGAAAACCAAACTCAAAATTGGATAGACATTAATCTAGGTCGTTCCTTTGCCTCCTTGTGATCGACCTTGGGACTTGCCCAAGTAAAATAAACATAAAAACCACTTGATTGCATTTAATTAAAAATTGTGGTTATTTCTTGACTGTTTTCGCTCGCCGCCTACAACGAACGACTCATAATTAGTACCACGAACAAACGTTAAAAATAACTTCTTAACGCGGCTTTTGCGGACTCGTCAGTCCCCCACGCTTCAGAGCCGTCAGATTGTCCTCTGTTCTTCTAGAAGAACAGCGTGCGTCCGATCGTGCTTCGCCAGCACCGTCCGATCGTTGACGAAGATCTAATCACAGCTGTCAGCAACAAACCGTCATCGCGCAACGTGGAACTGACGCGTGTCAAGTGAAGCCCCATCCGACCGTTGGCTCGCACCTTGGACTAGTTATTTTATGATTTTAACCCAGTCATTTTGTAGATTTATTAATTAGTTTAAAAACCTTCCTCTGTCATTTACTTATTTTTGTAATATTTGTAAAAGACCCCACAGAGGTTGTGTATTTGCATTCATATCCTCTCCAGCTCACCTCACATGGCCGCCCACGTGATGTGAGCATTTTACATGTGTGCCCTTGGGTTTTTTTATATTGTTATTCGGTCCAAAACTATTTTCTAGAAAAATTACAACTAGGCCCTCATGATTTATTTTAATTGCAATTTTGTCATTGTTAGATTGTAGTCTCTTTTTGTTTCTCTATTTTATTTGAAATGGCAATTCTGCTCTAAAAACTCCCAAAACTAGATGTACACTCCTGATTGCACACACTTCTATGTTCTAGTTTTTTTGCAATTTTGGACCATTTTATTATTTTATAAAAATTAAAAATGGTTCTTTTATTCCCTGTTTAGCTTAAAAATTCCAAAAAATATATAAAATCATTTCTAAAAATTCTCAAAAAAATATATTTTGTTTGTTTATGTGTTTTTACCCTTTGGATCAAAATCACTAAAAATAGAGAAAGAAAACTCTTAAAACTGAAAAACCACAAAAAATACTTATAAAAATCTATAAAACTCTTAAACCCCCTAAAATAGTATTTTTTGTTTCCCAATTTTCTCTATATTAATATTTATAAATTAAAATTTATTTGGAAAATTTTAGACTTAATTTTATATTTTTTATTTCCATTTCAATTTTAGATATTTAATTAATTCCTTATTTAGGGTATTTTTTAGTTTAAAAATATATAAAACTTAGAAAAAGTATATAAAAAATCACAGAAAAAATAATAAAAAATATTTATAAACCCAAAAATATTTTATTTCTTAAATTTTGAATATTTTTATTAATATTTATATATATTAGCTTACACTGTATATATATATATATTCTTATATCCTATAATAGATATTTTAGAAGAAAAAGAAATATAAAATTCTAAAATTCCAAAAGGAAAATATAAAATAAAAAATAAAAACCAAATACAAAAATAGAAAACAAATAAATAAAATAAAATAAAATAATTAAAAAGTAAAAACCTACAAAAGTAATTTTGGCTAAGTGTTTGAGAGACAAAGTGTGCTTTGATTTTTTTTATCTTGCCCGCTCTATTCCATTGCTTCATGTGTTCGACCCCTACTTGCTTGTCACTATACATATATAGTATGATATAATAAATTTTAACTCTTGCTCTTAATTGTTTGATTATCTGTGTGGGTTAATTGTTGAAATTACGAAGAAATTCAAGTAATTGCTTCAGCGATAGTGAGTCTGACTTGTCAGGCCATTACTAGCGACTCTGATTTTTCTGCTTTTCAAGCTCCCGTACAGTAAGCCACATGATTGAGTGCATTGTGTTATTGTAAATTTAAAACCTCCATATTTATCATCTATCTTACATCTAGTTGTTATTTAGTTGTTTGTGTCTCGTGGATGACTCTTCTCACATGGACTTCGCTTTTGACATGCATAAATTTCCATGGTGTACGGGTAGATGGGGACAGGTGTGCAAGAGATGGACATGCACTCTTGGGCCCAAGGTTAGAAATTTAGATGGGCATGACACAACAAACAAGTTGAGCGACATGTTGTACTTGGTTCCCAAGGTAACATTCATGTGTCTACCCAACAGAATTTGATGCCTAATTGTGTGGTTGGTAGTCTAAGATTCACTTTCACATGGAGTTTGTACTTCAGCCATGATCAATTGATATTTGGCCACACCAAGTAGTGTTCTGAGTTATGCACTATGAGGAGTGTTCCAGGATGTACTTAGCGAAGGAGGAGAATGGAGATTAATATCTTGTATCTGGAGAAAACACAAGAGATAGTTTGATGACTTATTCTCAATTAAGATATATAAATCAATAGATCACTGTCTTATACCCAAGAAAAAATAGGGATGGATCTGCAAATTTTACACTATTACATAGTGCATGGCATGATGGATTTATTGTTTAGAGCCCATTCTCGTGTCCCATTTCATTGAGGACTACCATCAATGGGTAGTAGATTGAATTGTTTGTGATGGATTTCTGCGTGTGATGAAATAATTAAATGATATCTCTACTTTTTGGGCGTATGTTCAATGTGAGACAAGATATGCTTTGTAGAGGCCTGCATCGCATTGTATGCGTTTATGCCCCTGAGAGCCTTGCATTCTCTTCATCATACATTTACACTAGTAGTTAGTGTTAGCACCACTACTGAGCAATTACGCATATTGTTTTGTAAAATTTACTTTGTTGCACTTTGTACTTTTGAGATATATGTACTTTTGTATGCATACTATTCTAATGGTTTGTTTATACGAGCATATCTCTCGTGGGCATGGACTAAATATATTGTGGAAAATATAATGAGAATGCATACAATCTTTCTTTCCATCGCTTTTTGTTGCAAATGTGGACGTAATATGCATAAGATGGGTTAACTGAGTATCCAGATCTTGAGAGTGGCGAACAATAGTGTCACTCGATGCCCCAACGAGAGACGGGACACCTCGGTGTGTAGTGAAGAATGAATCAAATCAAAATCTCAATTCCTTTTTATAACCCAATATCTCCTCACAAAAAAAGATATCTCTTTATTAAAAGTTGGTGCAGAGCTCTGCCCAAAGTTAGTTGGCTAGAATTAAAAGTTAATCAATTGAAAATCAAATTAGCCAACTGAAAATAAAATTAGTCGACTGAACAATAAACAAGAAGAATAAATATTTCTAGAACGGTAAGACGAGTCATCAAGACAAATATACGATTCGGCTATATTCGAGAATCAGTTGGTTGATCTGTAGGATCAGTTAGCTGATCAATATCTCAAAAGTACATATTGATCAAGTGACAATTTAGTCAAACTATGGTCAAGATTTCAGTTAACTAAGCAAAATCATAAGCATATATGCATCATGTTTACAATGCAATACTCTTAAATAAAAATTGCAAGGACTTTTAGAACTCTTCATCTCTAACTTCTTTTGGTCTTTTCTTCTTCTTTAACTTTGTCCATCTAAACTCCACTTAGCTTCTTGTAGCTCCATCAGCATGAATACATATTGTAATAGTTCTAATTTGTAGCTCCATCAGCATAACCATGGGTGGACTTACATGTTTCCAATGGGGGCACATGCCCCCACAAAGCTATGGTGATCCTTCATATGTCATGCAATTGCTCTATTACATACATTAAAAATCCATTAAACTACCTTGTGCCCTCCGTTACTCGTACACATACGCACAAGAAAAAACATATCATACAATGTCCATATTTGTAAATTAAAAATTCAATTGAAATTGCTCCGTGCCTCCCGTACGCAGAAGCAAAGAAAACCCCGATTGAAAAGCGTAAGCCCTCTCTCTCCATGTTGTGCTCATGGCTCAATTCCCATTGTCTCACACATCGTCAGTGTTTTCCATCCAAAAAGGGACATCTTCGTCATCAATTCCCACAGACCTAGAAGCAAACGATTATCGATTATTAACCTCTTACGGATCAATTGCTCATCTCTTTGTCTGTTGGCTCCATCATTACATCAGGACCCAATAACCATCTTTCACAACGGGGGCATAAGGACATCTTGCAAGCGCTCCCGCCTCCTCATGGAACTGTCATTCTCGCCCTCGAGGCTCACGCGTCAACTCCCAATGCATCTTGCATTGTCTCCTCCTGCTAAGTGTAGGTAACGACATTTAACTATAATTTTTTTAAAATTTATTGATTCCATATCTTAATAATTTAGAAGTGAAGAAGATGGAAAGTCTTTTAAATTCGTAATATCTACATATAAAATAGATTTAATTTATATTCATTTGGTAGATTCTTGAAAGTTATCTAAATTGTAGGTTTTTCATTAAGATACCCATGTGACACAACTCAAAGTTCATCTTCCTTTTAAATTAGAAGCTCTTTTTTGTTATAACAAATTTGTATGAATGATTTTGTGGACATTATTATGTGAAGAAATACGCTTAGAAAATTTGCTTTAGACTGAGGTTATATTTTTTTGATCTATTGTGTCACCAATTGTAGGAAATTTGATTTTGTTTAACCTTTTTCTCAAATCTTGGTTATAGGAATAGTGCCCTACCTAGTTTATATTCTTGGGTCCGACATTGTTTTCACACAGGTTCTTTGCTAGCTAGAATACAAGATAAACCAAGAATAATCTTTTGTCATTATTGAAACATTGCATGCATGAGTCCATGTTACTGACATGATAATGATTGTTTGCATTCCTTATACATGTAGTATCTATTCATTTTTGATGAATAAGATCTTACTTAAGTAAAAGGTCTCGCACCTCCCTAGACGTCACTCGTTTATGATGTAGTAGAGAGACGGGAGGGTGCGATAATCGAGAGAAGTGTAGACCAAGGCCAAAGAAACTCATGATATCTCTACTATGTCATCTTAAACAAGCTTCCCATGTAAGACCTTCTCGTCAAGTTTGGTTTAGTCTCGAATTTTACATGTTTCTTATGCGCTACTAAAGATGAATTCAGAGATCATTTTTACTAAGTTGTTAATGTAAGTGTGGATGCTATCCGGTGACATGTTTGAATTTGGACTCCAACCGTTGGCTATCATGCTATTGGGTGCGCTATCAAAATTGAAAGGCCACGAGAGCAGATCGTCTGTCTGTTGTAATTGGGATTACAATGGACTTGTTGTAATCTATTTTTTCCTTTTACCATTTCAATTCAAAATCTAACCTTATAGATTGAATCTTAGATTATTGTTCTACATATCTTCCAAATTTTGCTCAAATCGGAGATTATTTGTTATTTTATCGTAATGGTTAAAGATCCAGGTCCTTTTTAAATGGAATTTAAGTTGCTTAAATATTGTCTGGATCATTAACTGCTAAGATAAAATAGCAAATAACCTTCTAATTTGAGCAAAATTTGAAGGATATGTAAAGTATTAATTTAAGATTCAATGTATAGTGTTGAATTTTGGAATCGAAATAGTACCATAAAAAAGAGTATTCCATGGAGTCTGTTTTAATCCCAGTTGCAATAGACGATCTGCTCTCGAAAGGTCACGTGGCCGTTGGCCACAACACCAGTCTCACTCTCACGGTTTGGACGATTTGATTAAAGCGGTATACATCTGTTGGGAAAGTATATAAAAACATGAGGCATCCCCAATTATCGTCTTGTATCATGTATGATACGATGATTTTTTTAATTAGCCTCTTTCTTTTTAAAATTTTCCCCACATTATTCCCTTTTTACCCTCACAATTATAAGTAAAGTTTGGGATTTTCGAGCTCTCATTTGTGCTTTTCTATGGTTAATAGAAACTTTACTTTACCATAAAAAAGAAGGTATTTTACCCAGCTAAAGCACTTGTTTGCACTAGTGTAGCTTAGAAGGAGATCATTTAATCAAACCATAGATTTTTTTATAATAATGACGACAGATTTAATTGAAGCTTAATAATATTTTTTTGGATATTCTTTTAAGTAAAGGATAATTGATGAGATTTGAATTATATCATTTGGATAGAAGTCAAGACAATACATTCAAGTGGGTTCAAAGTTGTGGAGTTTGGAGCAGTCAGTATGTGGTTTGCAACGGCATACCCAATGATTCATACATCACCCTTCATATTCATGCCAACTTATATTTTTTGAAAAGTGCTGTCTTTCCTCCGCACATATATGCCACCACCATTGTAATCTTTCTCTCTGCTCATATATTTTGCTCATATATTTTGGAGCTCCAACTATCATTCTTTAGTAAAAAATAATAGGGTTTTTATCAGTTAAGCCCCTCTGAGATATCCTAATATCAATTATGTCCCTCCCTTTTTAAGAATATCAATTGTACCCTCAACTTCTTGCTTTTTTATCATTTGTGCTCCTCGGGTTAGTTATCGTCCATCTCCAACACAAAGGGACGTTAACTTTGGGCACACTACGGAAATTAATTGTAAAAAGATGGATTGAAATGCACATCCCCTACTTCTTCCTCCTCCTCCCCTGTTGCTCCTCCACCGCCTCCCCCCAGCCCCTTCCTCCGCCTCCACGCCTCTGAAGGATATGAGAAGATCCTTAAGCACATCACGGAAGCATGAGGATCACATCGTATGCGATCGGAAGTGACTAGTCGTACTAGTAGCTTGAGGCAGCAGAATTTAAAAATTTTAATGTCATGAAAACACATGATCCAAGAACACTTCTCGGATCGTTTCATTTAAACCAAAATTAGGTATTAAGGTTACCACTTGAAGCGTGGTTACGATGGAGTCTCTAAACCCAGAGACCTTCTGTCTCAAGTCCGATCCAACAGAGGAGACACTAGCGAGCACGTTGATGAGACGCATGCTCCTCGCAATCCATGTTGATGATCCAAGGGACGAACCTCATGATCTCGTCACATGAGATCCGATGTCTTCTTCACGAGGCGCACCGAAGGAGACAGAGATCTACGAGCAAATACTCCGGCAGCATAACGACAATGCTGCGGAGATGGCGGACGGCCACAATGAGAGAGAGAGACACGTGACATGTAGAGAGAGCGAGAGGAAGAGAGCATTAGTCGTTGTAACTCGAAGAGCAATGGGTGCCTCTTCTTATATATGGTGTTGGGAGTCCATGGATCACAATCAATGGACAACACACAATCAATGGTTGAGATTGTTTTGTGTTTCTTTCAATGGCCATGATGTTGTTGTAAAAACACAACAACTATTAATCTAATTCAAATTAATATATATTGATAAATCAATACAAATTAATTTCAATTCAAATCAATTGACTAGTCTTGGAGATAATGAGAAGATTGACCACGTCCCCAAAAAAGGGGGGACGACCACCCCTTTTATGATGGAATGGGTTTATCTCCTCAATATCTAATGAGATTTCATTATCTCATGATATCAACATTCACATTTAATCATCTTGGATCTCTATTCTCATGTGTTCACAGTATTCACATCTTTGATAATTAAATCACATTTAATTATCTTAAATAACTCTCCTCATAATATGAATCAAATTCATAATATCCATGATAACTAAATCACATTTAATTATCTATTTTCTCAATGCTCGGATACATATATCAATAATAAAACTATTCTCGAACTCTTTCAAGAACAACGTGTTTTCTCCGCGGATATTTGGAGATAAGGACATGACGATTGTATTGTTCCATGTATAGTGACTTTAATATTGAGATCACATCTCAAATCCATATTTTGCGGACCTCCCATAGATGCTTGATTAAATCAAGACCGCAAATGTAATCTTCTCATTACATCTGAATCACATTCAGATCAATGTCCAGCATTTGGACGAAGATCATATTACTTCTCTATGAAAGGAGACACTAAAATCCAGATCTATTTCATCACTCCCTCAGAATGGAAGCGTCATGGTTATACAATCATTTATGATCACATCACCCTCAGGTATTCCTAATTCCTATACATCATGCATACTGGAAGACTTGAATAAACCTGAAGTTTTAGATCTCTTTTCAACTGTCTCCTTCAGGGTTGTATCATTAAGTTTCTCATTTGATCATTGAGAGTTGGTATCGATCATATACTTTCCAAAAGCATATATCATACATAGGTGTTGATCATATACTTTCAAAAGCATATATCAAACCTACAAATTCAGTCAAGCTTCCAAAGCGAGACGACCGTGCACGGAATTTGGTTCTTCCCAATATCTCATGAGTGAGCTCATGAATTCCGATTCAGTAAATGAACATGTATGATCCCTTTGAGAGATCGTATTACTCATATGCCCTTGCATGCACACCAGCGTGCCGGTGTATAGACCTTGATTAGGTCATCAACGTATTGGTCATGTAAATGTACATACTCATATATATATAGTAACAGATTTGTCTCCGGTCAGAGGATGTGTGCCTATATCGTAACAGCATATGACATAAGACTTTAGTTATCTCGATCTCATTAAGTCAAATCTTTGACCTAGCTTATCTAACACCTCCAAATCTCTATTCCTATGCAGAGGACCTGCATCAAGAGATCGGCTAGATATCAGCTAAATGAGAAAGGATTGCCATCTCCTACTCAATCTGGAAATCATCTCTTAACAATCATTTGACGGTACTTGATGAGTCCTCAATCTAACTCTTTAGATATTCATCCAAGTGACAGCCTCTATGATTCAATAATTGAATCAACAGCAGTATGATCATTAAGATGACCATAGTACATAACCCTAATTGTACTAAGGAACCTATTATGCAAATTAGTTATTCTTCATTTCAGATCAGGGAATTATATTTGCAATAGTATTTATTGCATAATGGCTCGCTGTGGGCTCATATGTCCAACAGCCTCCCCCTCCTCCCCAAACTCCTCCCCCGCCCGCGCACCTCCCCATCATCCATCCCGAGCTCGCCCCTCCGCCAGCTTCTCTCCTCCGCCCCAACTTCCTCCCCCCACCCGCACTCCTCCCCCTCCGCCCCGAGCACCTCCCTTCGCCCCAAGCTCCACCCCCTCCTCCTTCGTTGCCTCCTCCGCCCATAATTCATCCCCCCATCCCCTCCGCCCCGAGCTCCTCCCCTTGCCCCCACACCTCCCTTTCCGCCTCGAGCACCTCCCCCTCTGCCCCGAGCTCCTACCCCTGCCCTTGTACCTCACCTCTACCCCGAGCTCCTCCCCCAACCCCCGTAGCTCCCCTCTGCCCTGAGCTCCTCCCTCCGCCCCGCAGCTCCTCCCCCTATCCGTGCACCTCCCCTCTGCCCCTACACTTCCCTTTCCGCCCCCAGTGGTTACAGCGACCGCGGAGGAAGCACATGGAGGAGCTCGAGCAGGTCCGGTGTCTCATCGGGAAGCTCGAGGTTCAGGAGTAGCAACAACGACATGTTGTAGCGGCCCTTGAGTAACAACATCAGGTTTTATTGGAGAAGGAGAAGTGGACACCGCAGTCCACCCAGTTCTACCAGAGTTCAGACTTCATTACCGGGAAGGACAGGTTCCCTCTATCAGATCCGCGCAAGAAATCGAAGGCAAATGGGAGCAGGAAGAGCGTGGATGGCATCCCCACAATGATGGATAGATTATATGTGCAGGCGTTCAAGAGTTGCTATGTGTTGCTCACGAGGTTGATGAAGCATTGCCATGGAGGGTGAGAAGGAGGGGGATGGGGGTTTTTTCGGATTTACCCCTCTTAACTACACCATAGTTTGGTTAAACCATGGTTAAGTTTAACTTATTGAAGGTCAAATTAACGGAGGGTCACAAGTGGTAGAATGGCAAGAAGTCGGGAGCACTTCTGATATTCTCAAAAAGAAAGAGGCATAATTGATATTGGAATATCTCGGAGGGACAAAAATCCAAAATAATATGTGTGTTATTATTTGTTGGGAGTCTCACTTGCTATTTTATATTACAAAATTATCACAATTGCTATTTTTTATATAGCATGCTGCTATTATCTCTAATATCTTTTATTTTCACATATGGTATTTTAGGGTTCAATAATAACATGGTTGTTTTTAGTCAGCATGCTAAATTTTAACAACGTGTTGCTTACCTGCATTCCACGTTCTATTTTATTTTCGAAAACGACACGTGCTATTTTTTAGGGGAACATGTCACTTTCATGTAGCTCACATTCTCCGACATACTAGTTTATGGTTCGAGAATACCGTACATGCTATTTTTTTTGCTGAACTTTTATGTTTGTTTGGTTGGGGAATAGCTTTAAGAATAATAGGGTTATTAATGGCTCCCTACATGGGCTTTTTTAAGGGTTGCGCGGGTTACAACAAGGGGACCCCTTGAGTCCGTTGCTTTTCTCCCTAGGGATGGAGTCCCTCAATGGGTTCTTGGACCTTGCTGAGGCCAATGGGCATCTTGGGCCGATGGGGTGTGGCCGCCTTACTGCCCCATCGCACCTTATGTACGTGGATGACGTCCTCCTCTTCTGCAAGGGTTCGGCACATAACCTCCTCGCCGTCAGGTATATTCTCGCTGCTTTCCACACTATTTCTGGGTTGGAGCTTAATGCTTGGAAGAATAAGCTGTTTCTCCCAAAGCATTGTCGCGAGACACCTGAGCTTGTCTCCCCTCTGGCAATCTCTGGGCATACCTTGTCGATTTCTTACCTCCGGCTACCCCTATCCTCTAATTCTGGGCGGAGTGTTGACACCTGGGCTCTGGATGATAGGATTCGTGCGGCATTGGATGGTTGGTCGGGGAAGATGCTAATGTTTATTGGTCGCCTGCAATTACTGCGCTCAGTGATTCCTGGCATCGCTACCTATTGGGCCAACGGGATGTTCCTCTCCTCCAGCTCTATTCGAAGAATTGAGCGGTTATGTCCCAATTTTCTGTGAAGGAAAGCTATTCATGATATCTCCTGGCAAACGGCTTACCTCCCCAAACTGGAGGGGGGATGGGGATCCGTTCGCTGTCCACATTGCGTGACGCAATGGTGGTCTCCTGGGGTTGGAGACTTCTCTCTTCAGACTCCTCTATCTGGTCTCAATTCATGAGGAAGAATACTTTGCTAACAAATCCTTTTGGGGGGTGAATGCGAGGAGGGGTTGCACCCATATTTGGACTGAGATTCTGAAGGCTAGGCCATTCTTGAGGGATGCATTTCAGGACGTTGTTCACCCTTTTGTTTGAAAGTTTGACCAGAAGGGGTTCTCATTTACGGCAGCAGTCAACCTGCGGCAGCGTAAAGCCATGCCTCCATAGGCCACTCACGTTTGGTCAAAAGAAACGCCTCCCAAATTTTCTTGCACTCTTTACAAGGTCGTCATGGGGTGACTCCCAACCACGGATAGACTCGTCAACTTCAATATTTGCATGGCATCCCGTGCTACCTTTGCTCCTTAGAACCTGAATCTCACCATCATCTCATGTTCAACTGTCAAGTGGCGGCGGCCTGTTGGGAGGACGTCTGCTTGAGTCTTAGCTTTCTTATACCTCCTATGGTCTCGATCAACGAAACCTTGGTCTGGATTAGTGCAATTAGTGCAACGCCTTTGCGTGAAAGAATGTGTTGCCTTCTTGCTATTATTGTTTGGTACATTTGGTACGAAAGGAATTTTCGATGGATAGAGGGATCCAATCGTTCAATTGATAACGTGGTGAGCTTTATTGTATACGGTTCGTCTTTTGAAGATGTAAGCCTTGTCCCTATTTTTTGTTCCCCTAGGGCCTGGCAAACACCATTCTTTGGATTTTTTTGTCACAGGTTGTTGTCCCGTGTAATACTTCCTCACAGTTAATACAAGATTTACTTACACACCAAAAAAATAATTGGGTTACTCCCCTTTCATTCCATCTTCTTCCTCGTACGACTATTTCCCTTCCCTCATCTTTATTTCACCTTATTTTGCATGTATTTCTATCTTTATTCCACCTCACCTACCCTTATTCCACCTTATTCCTATCCTTCCAGCCAAACGGGAATATTGACTTATTCTAGTTTTTTCCTCACCCTTATTCTTGCTTATTCACGAACCGAACACATCCTAGAGTATGGGCGGGGGAACTATATAGCCATAGTTTGTCTAGTTTATTTTTTTGTCATCTATCTTTATAGTTGTTATTTCAAGGGTTGCATAATCAAGGGAAAATGACTCAAGAGTATTAAAACTTAATATTTACTGGAATATATTTCTTCAAAAAATACATCTATAACTAACGATTTAAATAAATATCCATAAATACATATTATTCTTTTTTACTAAGTTATGCTATAAACTTACGAATTTGACATAAATATATCTACAAATATTATTTTAACAAAAATATACCCACAAAATTCTTCATTCTTTGGTCTACCCTTATTTTTTATCATGAATTTTGTGCGACCGTTAAACAATACAATTTAGAAATTTCGTTATTGCAACTATAAATCCTGATGTCATGTATTGTTATTATATTTTTTTGAAATGGTTGTAAGATTTTTTGTTTCATTGTACTATGTTTTTTTATTAGTTGGCTAGTGATATTATCTTAGGTGAAACTCATTATACCCCGTATATTAAGTTAATTCCATGTATAGTCAAGTTATTTTAAAAGGAAATATTTTTTACAGCAACATTTGTCTAGCATATGGCAAACGAAATTTTGTTGCCACAAGCTGAGCATTTCAATGACATAACTCATTTTAATTGTGGTGACTACACATTGCTTTGTGTGTGGGGAAGCAATCAAATCACTGCAGGGAAGTATAGAATAGGTGACGATCGACATTCGTCCCCTCTGATTGGAAGATCATCCCCTTTGATCAGAGGGGACAATCGATAGACCATCTCTACAGATCACGTCCCATTTGCCATACGGGATGACGTTTACTAACGTCTCCTATAATTAAGCATAGGGGACGGTCGAGATCGCCCCCGCTGACTAAACCATAAGAGATGGTCACAACCGTCCCAGTACTTCACTGGACCGTCCCATATGATTCTCCAGGACTGGATAACTGTCTCTGAGGGGACGATCTTTGATTCTCTGCAATAAAAATATAGGTATCCACTAATAACGACCTTCATTCTAATCAATTAACATTAAGCATTCATTACCTATATCAATTTATATTCTTTCTCATAGAGAGAAGGATCAAGATAAAAGTAGACATTCATTTTACATACTAGGTTACAATAAATATTCTAAAAAGAGTAATGATGAGAAATTCAAATTAAACTACTCAACCTTAAATTGTTCAAAGCAGTTAAACAACAAACTAAATTACACTATGTTATATTGTCCAAACTAATTATACAATAGTTAAACTATTCATTCACTTCTTCCCTCGATGAAGGATGCTCTTCCCCTTTTCATTCCTTTTAGCTTTGCTTCTCCTCTCTACTCTCTCTGCCTCGGCATCCTTCCTGCAGATGACAACTCCGCGACGAACTGACCAATATGTCGAGATACTAGATTGCTCCCCATTTTCTTCGTTGTCGTCATCGTCTTCGTCACTATCATTATCTTTCTCATATTTAACAATGGTCATCAATCTATTTTTGGGATCCGACATCTCTAATATATATGATTTTCCATCTTCTCGCAGATGGTTGAGGAATAACTTAAAGTAAGGATCCTTACGCTCATCATCATCTTTGGATATTCCCCCACAAGACCTCATCTTTGCACATGTCTAAAAATTGGAAAAGTTGGGAAAAGATAATTAATAATAAAATCAATAGAACACGTTTTTAAGATAAAAAATGGAAGAAAAAAAACGCATACATATTATACCGTACACTACCATGGATTCAAACACATTGCACCATACAATACCCACATCCTACCACACATAAGACGAAAGAAGATTTAAAAACTCAAAAGATAAAAAATTAAAAAATACAACATCGATGCTACTTGCACTTTAAAAGTCTGCAACTTTAAAGATTAAATTCATAAGTATTTTAGAAAAATGATCTTCTACATTGAATACCATAGAGAGTGCATGACTAATATGTCATAGACGTATATTGTAAGGTCCCCTCCCCGTCACAGTTTGGTTGCTTTCCCAATAATCGAGTTGTGAGTATGGGAGTGTGGTTCGTTATTATCCTCAAGCTTAAACTACGCGTAGTTAGTATTTTAACTATGAAAATTCACGATTTGAATTAGTTCTTATTGAGCTACTATTATCTTACTAGTCTAATAGAAATCAGGCTATATGATTACCTTTTATAAATCACTTGACTTCCAATGTAGTCATTTTATAGAAAGATAGTCTGACTAATTACTTTATTGAATATTGTATAGCAAAAACACTCGATTAGGAGAACTCCTCATCAATTTATCTCAAATATGATCATAGTTGTGTTTTTGTTTAGTCGTTCACTTTTCTAAAATAATCACATACCCAAAATATCTCTGAAAGAGCAACTTGTTTCAATATTCCCTTTGATCTCCATACTCTGACAAATATCTAATCAAGGGTGTTTTCTTCTTATGATCCACAAAGATCCGCCATCAATTTTAACACTAACTTCCATCGATTCTGTAATACTCACCATATTGTTTTCTTTTTACTAAATCTAACTATCTTGCATGTCACATTTATATATACACACTAAGTCATGTTATATACATTCATAGGTATATAACATAATATATACATACCACAATTCATATCACAAATTTACATATCATGATCCATGCCACAATGTATAAACAACTTATATACCACAATCAATACATTAATACCAAATCATTTAATATTAAAATAAGGTAATATAGCTATAAAAAACTAGTAAATCAAAGGAGATACCTCGAGCAGGGATAAGTGATATCGGGGAGATCACAAAACCGATAGATGAGAACAAACATAAAGGATCATCTACAGACACTACAAGAGCAAGTGGGGGGAGGCCATCGACCACGGGAGGCTCGGGGGTAGCGAGCGACTGCAACGATGGCTGAGGGAGTGTTGGGAAGAATTTGGATAAGAATAGAATGAAATGGGGTTGGTGGGTTATTTTTTGACATGACCATCAATGACGGTCATTTTGATCACCCCCGATAGTATGGTTATGTGAAAATATCTCTGCTACATCGGAGGGGATGGTCTCGACCGTCACCTATTCTACTATATGGGTTGGTCGTCGATGACTGTCCCCTATGGTCCGAGCACCTCAACTTTGACTCATCTGTGATGCTGCCAGAAGCGCATAGGAGACGTCCAAAACCGTCCTCTAAGACTCTCGAGTGCCAAGAATTAGTCCAGAGAGGGGGCAGCACAAAGGGGACGATCGTTGGCAACCGCTCGTTCTGGTCCAAGCACCTCAACTTCGACTCATCTATGACACTACCAGAAGTGCATAAGGGATGGTCAAAACTGTCCCTAAGGCTCTCGAGTGCCAGAAATTGGGCCAAAGAGGGGGGCAGCCCAGAGGAGACAGGCGCCAACGACTATCTCGTATGCTTAACAGTCGACGAATACGATGTCTCTTGGTCTGTCACCTAGATTGATGGAATAGGGAATGATTTTTCGATGATCGTCTCATCTAGTTACTGAATGGGACGGTCGTTTGTTGACCGTCGCATGTTCTCATCCCGAAAGGTCTCATCTCCTGTGGTGAATGCATAAATATTCATATTTGATTTCTTGCCAAATCTGCTTTATAAATGTTTTGGTATTTGTATTTTTATCCATTTCGTTGATATTGATAGAAATGCCACTTTAATATCCACATATATCTATATCCATGTCTGTATATCAGTTTTAACATATAGTTGTGAATTTATTTGTAACTCTATGTGATAAAGTTTTATACCCTTTTCACTTATATTTCATATGCTTTTTATGAAATAAATGCACTTACTATAGTTATTTATGATGGTAAGTCATTCAAATTCATATTTATTTAAACTAATTTAGAAAATTATTTCTGCTAGTTTTATTTTTGATATATAATTTTTATATTCAATTAAGGATATTATCCATCAATTTTATTATCCATGTTGTATTCATATTTTATAATTGATAAAGATATGATGACACTTATATGTGTAAGGCGTTGTTTATTTGCAGAATATTGGGAATAGTGTGCGGAATAGAGGCGACATTCCCTCCCTCCGCTATCTCCTACTTCTTTCTTGAAGAAGTCTACACCAATTCCTAGATGCGGAATAGGGTGAGAATCCCTATTCTCCACCGCCGACATCTCCCACCACTCCTGATGGCCTCCCCTCCCTCCCCTCCTCCCCTTTCCCACGATGGTATCACTCCCTTCCCTATTCTCCCTCTTCCTTCTTTCCCTTCTTCTGCGCGATGGGGACATGTATTGTCATCTTTCTCCTTTGCATGTTGTTGCATAGGTTACTTTTACTCCCACTTTTATCCTCGCATGATTTAATGGCGCGTGTGCAGGAGCTTCATCTATCACAACAGCTCTAGTCGGCAGCCATCACTGTGAGGTATGTATGCATGGGCTTATCATCTTTAATAAAGGAACTGTGTTGGGAAGGTTTTAAGCACTGTATAGGCCTCTTCCATCACCTCCATCTCAAGACCATGGCCTCAGACCATGGGTCAAGGGTTTCCTCTCCTCCTAGTTTCGGTGGAAGAAGCTATCGTGTGGGAAAGAACACCTCTTTGAGCTTCTCCCGCTGGTCTGTTGTCTTCACATGTCATCATCCTTGTGGGTGATTACACGGGCAACTAACCTCCTTGCGATCTCTGATGTGGTTTTGTGCATTATTTTACAATGTGGCTTTGCATGATGGCTGGCGTTGCTGGTTTTCTGTTGATCTTGTTCCTATTGATGGCCTACATGATGGGGCTTCGCTTGATTTCCTGCGATCTTACTTTTATGATGGGTCTTTGATGATGGTTGGCTTCCATATTTATGTTTAAATTTTATCTCAAAATTGATGTGGCTAGATGATTTTATCATATTTGATGTCGCGATTTGTTGTAAGCATCTTTGCCTTGACAAAAAAAGTCCATTGCCCAATGTTTGGGAAATAAGAGAGGACACAACATCTGCATTCTCTTTCATTGGGGATGTGTTGCTTCTTTTGCATTTGTGGAATGTATGTGAATGCAAATACACTCCAAGATTCTTTCTAGAAAGGGGTTGATTTCGCGACTTGCTTGTTGGGTTGTGAGCTTAATCTTGTCGGGCATTTTCTCTGCTAATATTGTTTGGTTTGGTTACTTGGTATGCCTTTGTAGTTAATACATCAACCTCATGCTTGTCATATTAATGTGCTATTGTGGACCTTTGTTATTCATGCTCTTTAATCTATCCATCTCTTCTTTTGTTGGATATTCATACTATTGTATGTAATATCTTTCATGTCCAATTGTTGTTATACGTACTCACTTATACGTTCCTTCCACTACTATTGTTCATACTCTTTAACATGCTCATCTTTTCATATTGGTATGCTATCGTGATGTTTTGATGTCCAAATGCTGCTGTTCATACTCTATAATTTGCTCATCAGTAATTTTATTTGATGTTCATATTGTTGTTTATACTCTTTACTCTTTTCATCTTGTCATATTGATATGTTATCATAAGTTTTTATGTTCAATGGTTGTTGTTTATAATCTTTAATCAAATCATCTTGTTATATTGATGTGTTATAAAAATGTTTTTGATTTCCTATATGATATTGTTGTCAATGTTGTTTACTCAGTTTATACTCTTTACCCTATTCAATTGTTCTTTTGTTTGATATTCATACCGTTGTTAATAATATTTGTCTTTTCAAGCACTGCTTAAATTCCCTTAATGTTTTAGAATGCCTATATCATGATCTCCAAAGATTGAAAGTATTTCTCCTAGTGAACTAATCTTGGTGCTTGATGATAGATTTTAAATGAATTCAAAGTCTATGATACCAATTTATACATATATAAAGCGTATAAGTAATTGGACAAACACAAGGTTTACACCCTGCAAATATGCAGTATCATTAGTAGTAATCATGCATTGTTCCGTAGAAATAGAAGAGAGATCACTAACTATGTGAAAGCTGAAGTCCTAACCATTGGTAATTTATATAAACGCTCCTAATATAAGTAAATATGGATACAAACTTCTAAAAAATCCAACATCAATCAGAAAGAAATTTTATTGTATTTTGAAAAATGTTATGCACATGATCCATTTGTATTTCTTAAACATAACTATATTTTTCTTCAATCAGAACTCATGCTTGGTTGTTTGACCTCTTCTAACAGAAACAAGGGAAAATCCCAATTATAAGGAATGTTCTTTTGTTTGATGTTCATGATGTTGTTCATAATCTTTTTTATTTCCAAATGATGCTGTCAATACTCTTTAGTCAGTTCATCTTATCATATTGATATGCTATCATAATGTATTCTATGTCCAATGGCTGTTGTTTAGTCTTTGATCTGTTCAGTTGTTCCTTTATTTGATGTTCATAGTGATGTTTATATTGTTCTTGATTTCCAATTGCTGATGTTCATATTCTTTAATCGGTTCATCTTGTCATGTTGATATGATATCATAATGTTTTTGATTTCCAATTGTTGATGTCCATACTCTCTAATCAGTTCATCTTGTCATATTGATATGCCATCATAAGATTTTCTATATCCAATGGTTGTTGTTCATACTCTTTAATCAGTTCATCATGTCATGTTGATATGCTATCAGAAGGTTATCTATGGCCAATGGATATTGTTCATAATCTTTGATGCATTCAATTGTTCCTTTATTTGATGTTTATATTGTTGTTCATATTGTTTTTGATTTCTAATTATTGATGTTCATAGTGTTGTTCATATATACTTCGGTTCAGTTTACCAATGTTGGTGTTATGTAATTGTTGCTCATATGTGGGTATGAGGTGAAATTACATCTCTTTCCATATGGCCTAGCATTGTCAGTGTTTGTCTTTGCATATAAAGTGTTAGGTAGTGGCGAGGAGGACATGTTCAATATTGATTGCAACGATGATGATGTTTGCGTATCCGATGAAGACATCCGTATGGGGCTACAAAATGCAACTGCAAACAAGATATGGAATGCAACGTAGCTAAGCTTATGGTCGATATCCTGTGTCCGAGTTATGTACATGTGCGTGAGACAGTTGACTTCCTGTGAGTGGAGAATGAATTATGTGATTGTTTATTGCCATGTTTTATACTCTTATTTTCAGGGTTCTTATTTATGTGCTGCTTGATATGGACTACATTTCACATGTTTATTTTCTTCATTTCCTTTCTTGATTTTCAGCAAACTTTTCCAACCATTTCTCTTTTCAATTTTTCATAATAACGATCTGGTGACGCCTCCACAAGATGATGAGAGCCCATTCTACCTGACGGTGTTGGGGGGTGTTTCACCAAACTTGGATGAGCAGCCTCCAGGTTGGCAAGGCTTGACCGCTGAATTCAAAACCATCCCATGACCGAAGCATTGGCTTTCTGAGCAAAGTTTTTGCAACCCATCTTTTCTCGATTTTCTTGCACAAGTGGTCGAAATCCATGCCCGATTATGAAAGCCCACTTTACTTGACAGTGATGGGGGCTTGTCACCAGATTTGAATGAGTAGCCACCTCAGTAGCGAGATTTAATCGCCAGCAATGAACCCATCCCACGACGGAAGTTAAGGCTTTCTAAGTACAGTTTTTAACCATTTTTTTAAAGAACTTTCCATTTTTCATTTTATTAGGAGCTTTGAACTCGGTCTCACAACTTTGATTGACAACATGTGAGTCCTAATTGAGTACTCAGGAGACATGTTCATAAGGTGTGATCACGTGAGGACACATGTGCATAGATGCTACTGCCAGACGGATGCAGTCCTCCTTTTCGATGACGTGTGCTGCTTAGAGGATGTCGAGGAGTGCATATGGCATTCATGTCCGTGCAGTGTAAGTTTTTACATGAGAATTGCTTTACAAAATTCTTAAGCTCAGTAAATTAACCTAACATTGAACTATTACAGAGGTCGTGCGGGTACATGGTTAAGGATTCTGAGTTGGTTCCAACCATGCAGTCTTTCACAACGGAGAAACTATATTTGTCCGACATGATACATGTTATTGAATTTGTTGAAAACTACAACTTGGAGAAGCTGGAAAAACATGAACGACTACTTCGTGAGAAGGATAGACTTATCTTACACTAACTCGCAGATCGACATCACCTCAATGACATGGTTGATGATTTTGTGTATGATAAGCGTATATTGCCATAGATTTCGTAACTTATGCATAAGCCTACCTTCACTTTATTGATGAATGCATTATCCATTCTCAAATATCAATTAAGGATGATTCATGTTTATTTTTTTCACTTTACGCATTTTAACAAAGATCAGACTGTTATCGTTTAGGATTATTCGTTTCATCCATGACTTTATGTTCCTCAACGTATCAATGTATGGTGATATGGGGTACCAGTTCTAGACCAGTGCTGACAAACGATATGGACGACGTCCTTTTTGATCTTATTGACCAGGTTTCATGTAATGGTGTGTATCTCATATACTTTTTCGTATTGAAATGAGCTAATTGATATGCAAAGAAATATCTTGATAGAAATTTAAATGTTGAATGCATGTTGACTATGTATATACAGACCTCGAGAATCAACTATTGCCAGCTTACCCTCGAATGATGGACATACTGAATCGCCTACGTATGCATGTTGTGATGTATGAGTATTCTATGTAGATGATGTATAAATCATTTAACATGTCATACGTGTAATACATTTGGATTGGTAGTTCAATTGTTTCGATATCTTTTCAATATATTATGATGTTAGACACACACGTAAAGATCGAATTTGGAATGATGCAATGGAACTACTTAAGTTGGTTTTACCATCTGCAAAGGAGGTCAACTGATGCGATGTTTAGGAGATGCGAGTTTTTGGATGTTGAGCCAGCTAAAAGGGTGAGGAAGGCCCAAGAAATATTGGAATGAGACTATACAAAGTGTTTTTAGTTTTTTGGATCTAAGCCCGAGAATGGCCCAAGATAGATCTGAATGGAGGCAAAGAATCCATGTAGCTGACTAATGAATCCACGATTCATCATACTAAAAGATGAAAATAAAGCTTGTTTCTGAGTAATTAGCTGCATTTCATCATCTATTCTGTATTTTTACCAATCATGCTTGTAAAATTAATATTTGTATTTTAGCACTTATAATTGCATTCATAATCATCTTCACTCAACTTCATGCATTTTTTAACTAATTCATGCTAACTCCAAATCACCTCAAACCAATCCATTGTTTACATATTACTAACAAGATTAAAAGAAAAATACAAAAAATTACTAACTCAAATAGTTGGCACGTGAGACAAAACTCCAATCTCAGACCCGACAGACTAAAATGCTCATATCTTCCTCAAACAATGTTCGATTTAGGTTTACTCACTTTTAAAGTAATACATATTCAAAGACCTTCAAAAAAAGACTAGTTTCATAAAGATCAGAGCTCGTATGTGAAAGATGGGTTTTGGGTCTCTTTTGCGCATTTTGTGTTTTACCTGTTTTTGACCTATTGTTTATGTACATAATTAACTCTTTTTTTATTTCTTTTTCATTTATATTCTTTGATGAAAGTTTTAATCAAACCACAAAAAATCCAAATTTAAAATAAGATTGAAACCAAAGAAACTGACCGAGTTCGAGTGTCCTTTGCGAGCCTGTACAAATTTCTCACTTTTTCTTCTTTATTTTATTTCCCTATTTTCTTATTTATTAAAAATACAAAAAAAGATTATTGTATAAATATCTATCTTTGATTTTATCATTATTTTTCTCGATTTTTCTCTTGATTAAAAATCACAAAAAAATACAAAATCCAAAAATCAAGGTATTTTATGTACATGGAGTACCCCAAAAATATCATTTACACAGATGACCTCTTTTGCTCTTGGTCCATTCATGAAAGTTGTAGATCTCATCGAGACGAGCAATTTTCGTGTTGAGCACTTTCTATCCGAGAACATTTGTTATTTCTTTGGTATTTATTTTTCTATTTAATTCTCGGTTTTTTTTTCTGGAGCTAACACGTGGTAGCTCCTGGATCTGCCACATGTCAGGTATTTTTAAACCCCTTTCTTTTTGTTTTTACTAAAAAAATCTCTCTCACGTGTTGTGCACGTGCCCATCTGCGCATGCCCCCAACACGTGCCAACGTCGTCCTCCCTCTCCTCAGTCAACTTCGCTCGTATCTCACGCGACCTCTGTGATCTCCGCCAACCTTCTCCTCCCCGCAGGACCCACGTCCACCTTATCCCGCCACCGGCCTAACGGCCACTTGCACAACTGCCCGCAGCCGCCGGAGCTTCAAACCCACTCGTTATCTCGTGTGACATCCGCAATCCTCCCCCTATTTAAAGTCCAGCTGAAGGCCAGAGGGCTCATCTGCCAACTCCAACAGGGGAGAGAGAGAGAGAGAGAGCTCCTCGATTTGATCCGGTGACAACGAAACCAAGATCGAGAGGAAGCAACGGCCCCTTCTCTTCAAGGAGTGATCCAAGGCCCGATCTAGGACCATACTGCGGTGAATTGATCTTGCCGCACGAGCTTCCTCGAGCTCATCGTTGGCTCGAGTAGAGGCGATGACTTGAAAGCTGCTTCACGAGCAGCGCCCCAGGCGAACCCCTAGGTAGTCTATTCCTCACTCCCCCTTCCTCTATTTTCTTTAAAATCCACTGTCCCTGGCTTCTCTTCCCTGTTATGTTGATTCCCCTACTTCCATATTCTTCCCTCTCTCCACAATCCCTTGTTTTTGTCCCTTTCCCTTGTTCTCCCTATCGCGCCACCATCTTCGTGCCCATTCAACTCGAAACAACCACAAACAAATCACGTGCACACCCCCTCACCGTGTTGCAACCCCCGCCTATGTCTGCGCCTCCACCAACCAAAGCATGTCGCTGTCCTGCAAGCTCCGCCTCCGTCGCACAGGAGTCCCACGAAGCCTCGGAAGCAGCAATAATCAGGATCGCGTCACCGCCAGTACGAAGCTACTCTGCCGCGGATCCATTTTGATGACTGGGTTTTCGTGACTCGGGTTAAGGTATAAATAAGGTCGTTGCGACCCGAGCCGCGAAGCCAAGTCAACAAGAAAAAGAGAAAACCACCAAAGTAAAAATCAAACAATCAAGCAAAAATAGTGGTCTCTCTAATTTATTTTACCTGGTATAGCTACCAGGGTCGAACACAAGGAGCATGATATGCGAAAGCTACGAAGTAATCGGGAATTCAAGAAAATAAAAGAATTTGGTGGATTTTATATTTTTCAAATTTTTTATGATTTTAAAATTAAGAAAAAGGTTAAAAGAATTCAAAAATTCACAAACAAACAAAAGCATCCAAAAATACTCAGAAAATTCAAATAAAAATATTTTTGGGTTTTTAAAATATTCAAATGTTTTTGTTAATTTTCTTGAATTTTTTTTATTTTTAATTAATTTTCTAAAAATCAAACAAGGCCAAAAATGAAAATCAATGTACAACCATAATCTAAAGGCAAGTTAAAATTGCTTCAAATGCTTATAAAATTCATGCGGCAATTTTATATGAAACTACAAGTAAGAATCTAACTAAAGAAGTATAAAACACATTTTTTTTGAAATTTTATGAATTTTTTATAATTTTTCTAATTTTTTAGTATTTTTCAATTTTTATGGTTTTATAAATAGAAATGCAACAAAAATTGGACAGAAACAGAAACAACTTAAATCAAGCAAATCATGTGGTCCAGAATGCATGCTCTCATACTCTCATAGGTTTTAGCTCTCATAGGATCATTCCTCTCTCTATATATATACACTAATTTTCAGAATCTTTCAAGGGTTTTTAATATTTTTAATTGATTTTCAAAAACAAACAATAGCAATTTTTAGGGTTTTTGAATTTTTAAAAATAATAAATGACAACAAAATAAAACCAAAAATTCACAGAAATTCCTACACCATGGTAGGAGCCATGTATCGAAATTTCATGAATTTTGAATAATATTTGCTATTTATTAAAGCAAAAATCAAACACACAGCATACATGGACCAAAATGCAATAAAAACATGTTTCTGGATCAATAAATAACACGCACAGGAAGTTTGGGGCCAAATATGCAATTTTCACATTAATTCTCACACATGCTGGAAAATAATATACACAGGGGTATATTTACAAATAACAAAAATAACTATTCAATCCATAACAACCAATAAGTCCAGGGTAAGCTATACAAATAACCTAAATAGCACATGACGACGCATGTGGATCCGAACAGACAGGACTGAAATGTAAATCAAGTAAACTGCAGGGGCTAACATGCAAAAAGGTCCACTATATAACTTTTATTTTACAGACTAAATGCTAAACTGAAATAAATGCAGGGGTGACTGAGCAAATTACCCATGCAGGACGTGTGCTGCGCGTGGGGCGGACAGGTGGCAGGCGTTGAGTGGAGGCGAGGCGTGCGGCTCTGGTGCGTTCAGCTGGCGGATCCAACGGCCCTCAAGTGTCGGCTACATGTGCGATACGAAGGTCGTTAGATGTCAGATCTAACGGCCTGACAGCTGTAGGCACTGGACGATTGTGATGGCGTCTGGGCGAAGAAGTCGATCCAACGGCATAGCGAGGCACTAAAAGAACTCTGCCTGGGCGAAGTTCACCAGAGCACCGACGATGATTCGGCGCTCCGATGAACAATCGGGCGGTAGCAAAAGACTCATGTGTTTCGTCTGCGTCAGGTGAACAGATCAGATGAGCTTGATGCCGGTCGGATCTCCGGGATGGTGGCTGTGACCTTGGGGAGCTCCGGCAAAGCGACAGAGGAAACCGATAGCCTAATCTTGGTTATCAAGGCCAAGCCTAGGAAGATCAGATTGCGTCAGAAGGGTGGCGATGAACTTGGGCATCGATCGAAACAGATGGGAGTGGCTAATGAAGCTCCGACCGGCTGGTCGGAGTTGGCGGAGGTGCGGCGGAAGTGAAACTAAAGATTAAACCGATACGGGAGCTGAGGACTGTGAGATGGATACCTGAAGGTCCTAAATGAATCCTGAGCTCCATGGGGTGCTGTCGAAGGTGGTCTTTGCCTCGACCTCCCTGCGGAAGGCGGGGGAGGCTCATCACGGCAGTGCTCCGGCTACGAGTCTTGAGCGTCAGCTGCAGCGCTCCTCTCCGATCACCGAGGGTCTCCTCCGGTTGCTGTCACCAAGGCGAAGGATTCTAGGGTCTCAAGGGAGTGTGCGGCGCGAGCTGCCGACCCAGGGAATCGAATGAAGAATGTATAGGACGTCCCAACTGGATGGAGATATCGGGCGAGGGCGCTCAATCTGAAGTCGATCCGCGACTCCCTAGGGATCCGTGAGGATCAATTATCCACTGGGGAGATGCGGGTGCCGAAATTGGGGCATGAGTGAGCAGGATACGATCGAGAAAAATGGGAGAAGATAGGGTGAGAATCGGATCCACGTGCAAGAGGGTCCGGGAGGGGTAGTTGACCGGGGTCAACATCCCTCATGGACCAATCAGAAAATAGCCCGGTCAAAAAAATTTGTAAAATAAATTAAAAATAGAAAATGATTTTAAAAGTATTCAAAATAAAAAACATTTATTATCTTATAAACTATTTTTTGTGATTTTTATATTTTTTTATGAAAAATAATTTAATCTATATACAATATATTAAATTATATACACGTATAAAATACCTATGCATTTTATACAATTATTTTTATTTTCTTTTTTTGTATAAAAACCCTAATTTTATATTTTATTTATTTACCACATATTTTTTGGAGTATAAAATAATTTTTATTTTATTTTTGTTAGTTATTTACATGTATAAAATAAATAAGTATATCATACATATATACATGTATTATGAACAAGGTGAGAAAAGAATTTTATTTTATTTTTTTTAATTTTTTGATTTGTTTTAGAAATATATACAAGGGGATAAAAACACTTTTTATTTTTATTTTTGTAAAAATAAATTATATACATAGAAGAAGGTGTATATACAAGGAAGAGTGGTCGTATCTCTCTCTACTTATTTTATTTGGCGATCAGGTCCATTCTGGACCCTCGCTTGGGTTCAGGTCACTCAATATTTATTCTAAATATTTTCTTATTTTTCTTTTATTCTATATTCTTTTATTTTTGCATAAATACGTATTAATTATTAATTATTAACAAATGCATGCTTATTGCTAATTTATTATATTTAGAACTATATGCATATTATTTTGCCAAGATAACTAGCTAAAATAAAAGAATAAAGAGTGATGAATGAGGATTCATCAGCCGTAGCTTCACGACCAAGTTGATTCGCTTCTGCCCGTAGGTGCTCCTTCAACCATTGCAGGTCTTCTCCGCAGCCACATGTAGCTTCCCTTGCCGCACGCCCTCGCACGTGCTGTACTGCGTAGACTCCAGCATCGTTGAGGAAACTCCACTAAATCGCGCGGAGGCACGGCACCTCGGCTCGCCACTAATCCCCAGCTGCGACCAACACACTGCCAGCGGCGCCAATGACCCCTCGCTAGCGCTACTTCCAGGCCGCCTTCGATTTCAGCTGCGAGATGACCTCGCTGCCCATTGTCGCTCTGTCGCTCGCCAGGTGTTGACCTCCTCATCGCGACGCCACCCATCGATCCAGCACCCTTGCTCCTTTAAGAGCCCTCCGCCCTCAATCGTTCCTAGGGAATAAAAGGAGAAAAGCTTCCCTCACGTGAAGCGCACGTGACTAGGGGTGATAATTTGCAGGGATACCCCTGTATGTTCAGACATTAGTGTGCATATTCCCAGTTCCAGGAGGCACATGAGGTGCGTGTGCCCATCTAGGAAATTTGCAGAAATACGCTCAAAAGTATCGGCAATTACTGTTAGGTCCTTGTTCTGCTTTATTTTATTTCTGCATTTGCATTGTGAACCATGTGTTTCCCTTTTCATTTGAACCTCTATATCGCATATTTTTATTATTTAAAAATTATCACTTTGTTATACAACTAATTCTCTACATGTTGCATGTGATGTATATTCTTATGCTTTGTGGTTAATTAATGATTATTATTCTTGCAAAAAAATGAATATTTTGTCCATCTTGTGCTTAAAATTCATAGTTAATTAACCATTGCTCGAAAAATTGTCAAAAAATCACGGATAGTAGAGTTAATATTTAATAACATTGTGCCCAAAAAGAATTGATTTACATGCATAGTTTTCTCTCTAAAAACATTTCATGCATTTCACTAATTGATTTTTAATAGGTATTACATCGAACATTTTTGGGGTCTAAGATTTTTCTGAGATAGATCACCCAGTTACTTATCTTAGATAAATTTATTTCTTGAAAATAATTAGATTTAATATTTATTATAATTAATTATTGAAATTTTCATTATTTGCATTCATTTATTCACAGAAAATTCATTTTACATCCAAAAATTACAAAAAATTACAGTAGCTTAATTTCATTACATTCACATTCTGGACAAGTTTGAGGTTTTTTATATTTATTTGATTGAAATTTACATTGTAGCCCCAAACTTTGCCAAAATTTGCATTTGTGTCATTAATTTGCATAAAATATACCAAAAAAATCATCTTCGAAAACCTAAATTCGAGAATGACTAAAAACCAACCTAAGGAGACAGATGCCTCCCTGAGTTAGACCTTGGACTTACCAAGTAAAAAAGGTGATCGCTCGCTTTAATTGGACATTAATTAAAATAACGATTTTTTATTAACCCTGAATTTATCTGACTACAACAAAATCGTTAATTCGACATTATTAAGAGGGTAAATTTCGGGTTTGCCAAATGGTGTCGTTGTCGGAGAGCCAAGACTTAGGTTGTTTTTAAAGAAAATCAAGTTTTCAGGTTTTCCATCCCCGGGTAATTTGACTCCTGGTTTTCTTGTAGTTATTCCTCCATTTTTTTCTCTTTTCATTTTCAGCATTTTTTTTATTTGTGTATATTTTTCTGTGAACCTCTCTCTATTATCCGATCTTCTATTTTTCATGCAAGGTACGCGGTGAACTCAGAGCGATCTTCTGAGAGACCGACGCATCTCGGAGCAATCAGATACACGACATCTTTTTAATTTTTGGAGAGAGAGTGTTAGTTAATTGCACATTTCTAACGGTTCCCAATTGGGTTCTCGAGTGTGTAAAAAAGACTGAACATTTTTCTGTGGTGTGTTAGCCTGTTTCACCCTTCGGTGAGGGTGAGGTCCGACTTGAATGGCGAAATTAGGATAGGCACACGGTAGTGTAAATTCAAATTTGTTTGTGTCCTTAGTAATTTAAGACCACACTTTCACTCAATTATACGTACCTTAGATTGTTTTCACTTAATCAAATTCAACTCACTTCTTTACGCTAAGTAGAACTATCTGTTAGGTGCAGTTTCTTTGCTTGCATTTCATATAGTGTAAAAATTTTCAATTCTTTACTACATCCCACATGAAGAGCGCGAGGATCACTGTAAGTCTTCTGAACTGAGCATGCATCATTGATTTCATCGTGCATTCGCTTTTCTCGACTCTCCCTTGGTTTTATCACTTAAGATTAAAGGAAATTGGGATTGTCTGTTAGACATGCGTGTGTGGTGGATTAAATTTAGTGAAAATTAAACTTAAAATCAGGATTGTTAATACAACTTGAACCCAAAAAATTTGCATAAAAACTGAAATTTTTTTTCGGAAAGTAACCCTGACCTTGATTTCAAGCTGAGTGAGGGTACAGAGAGTGTGTGTACATACTAAGATAGAGCCCAAATCCCCGCCTTCCATATCAACGTACCCCGCTCTTCGTAAATATCATCACCTGAAGTATTCGGAGTTCAACTAACCAGCATCAAGTAGCCTCCGCTTGCCTTGGCAAGTAGAGAGGGGCGAATCAGCAGTGCGATGTGACAAGTTGCTTAGTAACCCTTTGGGGCGAAGTGCCAAGCCTTGTCAGCCTCCGCCTACTTCGGTAGGTAGATAGGGGAAGGTCCCTGAACTTTATCAGTATTAATCGAGTAAGCTTGTGATAGGAGCTAAGAGAGGAAGGACATTGGTATCTTAGGCGACATGTTAAATAGGGGAGATGCAACTGGCATTGAGCCGACTTCCCTATAGGCCATCAAGTAATGCTTACCAACTTTGCTTGAAATCACACTTAAAATCAACCAGATTAATCGGAACCAGTTTCGGGTCCTTCATTGTGTTGAGTTGGTGAAATTGGGGTTTGCTTTGTGTTTACATTCAGAGATGTGTGTTCACAAGACTACAATCTCAACACCCTTCCATTCACATCGTGCTCTTAACCTTTTGATATCAAGAATGACGGATTGGAGTGATTCTTTTTTAGACTACGCGAGCCTCTCGCTTGTCTCTCCAAACGAGTCAAATCCCTAAGTAGTACCTGGGAATTACTTAAAAAACCCAGGTACTACTTAATGTTTTTTTACTCAAAAACTACAGGGGTGTCGCATGTTGAACATGCGACACTCCTTAAGTTTTTTTTTACCCAGGAAATACATATGTGTCGCATTTTGGATATGCGCTATAGATAACGCATATTCAATATGCGACATATATCCAGAGAATTCCCCTCGAAAGGACTGGTCTCGAAATGTTCTGTACAGGTAACGCATGTTGCATATGCGACATCTTTCCAGGGAATTTCCCTACAGATAACGCATTTTCAATATGCGTCATCTTTACAGAGAATTTCCCTCGAAAATGACTGGGCAGGTGTGGGCTATGGAATTTCAACAGATAACGCATTTTCAATATGCGACATCATTACAGGGAATTTCCCTCGAAAATGACTGGCCAGGTCTGGGCTATGGAATTTCATGTTTCTAAAAACCCTTGAAAAAGCATGCCAATTGCATGTTTCTAATGTAAATAGACATCTTTTTGCAAACATTCCAGACATTGCAAACATTCCAGACATTCCAAACATCAAATATTTCTAATGAAGGATGTATGATCCAAAGAAGACATTCCAAATATTTAATATAAGTAGACTTGTTCACGAATATACATTACATTTTTGCATCATATTAAAAATTACAATGATTACAAGTCAACGTTTTTTCCTCCGCTGGTATGTAATCGTAGAATCTGGAGGATGGAACGGTAATAGACGGTTCGCTTCGTCTATCATGTGGATTTGAGAGGGCCCTGGGACATCTTCCTCGAACGTTGGCATCGACGGCGGCGTTAGTGTGCAGTAAGTTGGTCGTGTCTGGCTGGCGTCCAATCCATGCCTCAACGGTGCCTGAGGCGTTGGCAAGTCCTCTCGTGGTCGCTCGGTGGCAGGTGTGAAGTAGTCTCCTTGCGCAATGTTATCATCTTCCGCAGCGGCTTCTTCATAGTCCATGGGTTCCGCCACTTGTTCACGCGCCCTACCTCGACCTCTTCCTCTTCCCCGTCCTCTTGCCCTTCCTCGCCTTGCCTCCTCCCTAGCCACATCGGCACGCTCGTCATGTAACGTGACCGCATCTGCAAATTGTAATGACAGCCACTCCGTCATTTCCGCCTTTGCTTGTGTCGCAATCTCGCGGCATTCCTCGTGTCCAATGTCGTAGACACGGCTCCACAAAGCGAGCTGCATCCAAGGAAAAAACATAGATGTAAATTTGAAACAGTTTTCTTAATTAATTTACCAAAAAAATTATAGTTCGAGTACTTACGTTGCTTGCCAGAGTTGCACCTAAATGTCCGACAAATCTTCGAGTAATGGTCCGATACCATTGCTCGTATGCGGGCGTCGCGAATACCCCTCTGGACCGATCGATGCGAATAATTCTAACTTCCCGCTCATCCCAGCGGGCAATATGCAAGCTGTGTTTTGCCCTCCAATCTACATGCACTTTCCCCTCAAATCGATAGCGTGGAGTTCTTGAAAGGTGGAGCAACGACTTGGAATATCTTGAAGACCCCCAAATTGTCTCATGAAACGATCTGGGTAGTAATACTCCACAATGTGGAAGTATATCAAAGGCACTTCCGCTCTCCAAATGTGTTCGCCTTCAAGAGAGTTGGCTAGGAGATGGGTGCGGATCTCATCGGTATAGGGAGTCCAAAATACCTGAATGCAAAAATTGTATTACGATTAGTATTTCTTTTGTTGATATAGGAAAATTTTGTGAATGTAAAATTACCTGGTCGGGTGATTGCATGTCAAAAGCATCCCTGTAGGGTCTCACCACGTGTGTGGGCTGTCTACAATGGGCAAACGCCGTTGCCCAGCGGACTCCTAACGGGCGCTCGTACCATTATCTGCAGTCCCTAACAACTGGAGCAATGTGGGAGAAATGCTCCCATGCCCATAGCTGAAGGAGTATGACCGAGCCTCCAATCTCCTCGGTCGCCATGTCTGCTGCTAAACATAGGTGCCTGTAAAGATATGCAAGTACTGCTGATCCCCAGCTCAGTGTCCCAAAGAACTCGAAATCATGTAGATGTGGAAGAGCGATAAGTGAAACCAAGGACCCAGACTTGTCCGTGAATAGGACTCCACCAAGCAACTGCAAAATGTACGCTCGAGCGTGTCTCTGTACGACTAGCTCGTCTGCATCTTCTGGCAACTCTGAAAAATTGGTGGACAGCCAGCTTGCTGACACCCTGCTGCCAACTATGTCTGCGGGCAGTGGCCTAACGCCCAACAATTCCTCGCATGTATCTACCCATGTTGCTCCAGGTGTTGTCTCCCCAGTAACCGCAGGCCCATCAATTCGCAGCCCCATGATGAATGCAACATCCTGCAAGGTGATAGTAATCTCCCCACTAGGCATGTGGAAGGTGTGCATCTCGGGCCTCCAGCGTTCGACTAACGCTGTCACCAAATGCCAATCCAGGATAATGAACTCGAGCTCTGAAATGCATCCAAATCCGGCTTCGACTACGTAAGGCAGTAGCCGGTCATCCAAAGGGATCCAACGTACATGGGTCTCTCGTCGTCGGCAACGCAACCACGAAGATTCCTACAAGAAAATCGTTAGGAAAAAAAATTGAAAGAAGGAAGAAATTAAAATTACTTACATCGCCAGCCCAAACTCAACGTGAACGATGTCGCTCCTGAAGGTGCAAAACTGAAGGATCAATTGGGCCGGGATCCATCTGAAAATTACAATATTCAATGTTAGACAATACAATGTAAAAAACAACAACAACCGACAAAAGCAACAAGTATTTACCACAACTACCACGTACAATGAAAATTAATAATATAGGAGGGAAGCACACTTACTCGAACTTGAACATTTACGTCGGTTGTGACCTATGCCACCACAATTTCCACATTTATTCTTATTCCTGGTTGTCGTCTGCGCATTTGATGTGGATGCTTGAGAATCCCTTACGGTTTTGTTGGGACATCCACGGTGCGTGTGACCCAATATCCCACAAGAGGAACAAGTATTTTGCCGAATCACATCTCTGACATCCATTTCATTATGTATTCTTGTTGTGCGTGGACGACCTTTACCGCGTTTACGCTTTGGGTCCGGACGTAACTCATGATATTCGATAGGAGCCCATGTTTCACGATCACCGATGGGGAAAAATTGCCCTCCATAAACCTTCAACTGGTTCTCCCAGGTATACCACTCTCCAACATAGGAATCCACTTCAGGCCGACGCTTTGAAATGACTGCAATGGCGTGGGAACATGGGATACGAAATATTTGCCACTTATTGCAAGTACATTTCCTTTGTAGCAAATTTACTGTGTACTGTTTGCGCCTGCGAATACCAGTAGACGTCCGTCGAGCCCTGGTAGACACCTCGAATAATATTTCTGGTTGTACTTGTACCTGAGTTACTGTGTGCCCATTCGTAGCTGCAGTCCAACGGGTCAACTCTGTGGATGCGTAATGCGTGAATTTCCGACCAGCAGCAATGGTTGCGCTTGCTTCTTCAGCATGTTGAATGAAGTATGACACACAATTATAAAAGGTCTTCTCAATTAACGCAGAGATTGGCAAGCAACGGGCATCTTTAAGAACTGCATTGTAGCTTTCGCTCAGATTTGTAGTCATCTGACCAAACCTATAGCCACCGTCATAGGCCAAGGTCCATTGCTCACGACGACAATCATGAGTCAAAAACCATCTACCTGCTCCATTATTCCACTCTTGCAATTTCCTCATGAAGTACGCGAACTTCCTAGGTGTCGTCTGTAATGCTGCTGCTTGCACCAGAGCTTTCATGGAGCCATTTTTAAAGACGTTATTGAAGTTGCTCGCGACGTGCCTTGTACAAAACCGCCAATATGCAAAGGGTTCTAATAAATCCACGTCAGCATCTTTCATAGCGGCTTTTATACCAGAATGCCTGTCAGAGATGATACATATTGGTCCAGCTCGCATGCCGATTACCCTTACACGTACCAACGAAAGAAACCACTTCCATGACGGAGCGGATTCCTCGTCGACGATCCCGAATGCAAGGGGAACAATATGTTTATCCCCGTCAACACCGCGAGCAATGAGCAGTTTTTGTTTGTACTTCCCGTACAAATGTGTCCCGTCAACACTAATCAGAGGCCGACAATATTTGAATGCTTCAATCGAAGGACTAAATGCCCAAAAGCATCGTTCAAATCTACGGCAGAGAGGTTTCCGAGGATCAGGATGTTCGCTGTATTCAATATCAATTTCAGTCCCTGGAATAGCAGCCTTCATTGCATGCAAAAGGAAAGGCATTTCAGCGTATGACTTCTTCCAGTCACCAAATACGATTCCGATGGCCTTCCTTCGAGCATCCCAAGCCCTTTTCTTTGTAACCCAGTAGTTGTACATCTCGTGGATGTGAGCTCTACAACTTGATACACGAACATTAGGGTCATCTCTAACAAGAGTTAGCAATGATCTGGACATGAATTTGTAGTCCAACTGAGAGTGATCCTGATTAACTGTTGGGTTTATACAAGTGTGTGCCCCAACAACCTTGGAGATCACCCAGAGTCCATCAAATTTTCTGAAATGTCCTCGTAAATACCAAACACAACCATTCGATCTCTGCGTACAAAAAACCGACCATATCAAGCTGGTGGATTCCTTGACAATGAAGTCATAATGTGATAGAATGTGGAACTTCTTCACAGCGTAAACCAAATCCTCCCTACATTTGAACGTCCTACCCTTGCGGATTTTGTCAGCAACACCATCAAGTCTAGACTTGCTTCGAATGTCGTCTTCATATGTTGAACGAGTGTTTGACCCTCTAACCCCAAAAAAGGGTATACGGGGTGTAATAGTATGCGTCCTTTGTTCATCAGCTGGGATCTCCTCGTCCATCAGATCATCTTCGACATCTTCGCTACCTTCTTCCAGGTCATCATCGGTCCCCCAAGGGATGAAATCGTGATCCATCCGGTTAACCTCTCGCAGCAACGAATCACTCAAGCCCAAATTCTGATCCGTGATTGGCTGCGTTACAGGCGCATCCGTATCAAAGTAGGGTTCCATGGTTGGGACATTTCTTGGTTGCGTGCTACGGACAACTGCTGGTTGTGTGCTCGGGACTCCAGACGGTCCCTTGTTAGTCATAACAGTGGGGACTTCGCTCACAGATACATCTTCAACATAAATATCGGTAGGCATTGATTTCCCAATGGTCCGAGCGTACACAAGAACTGCCTGCACATCATCATCATCGACAATAGATGAAAATGACGGTTCCTCCCATGGGCCTCAAGGGATGCGATGTAATAATCGGATTTTTTGACTGTCAACATCCAAGTTAAACTTACGGTAAACCAAGTTCAACATCTCATCGAACGTCATATTAGGAGTCAACACAAACCCCCTCACGTTGGTTGACGATCCGCACATGAGTGTACCACTCAATTGACACATACAATACAACTGCTCCATTCTAACCTAATTCGTGACACAACGTACAAACAAACGTCATACATTCGAGAAATGAAAATAATATGCATATGATACAAAAAATAACTAAAGAAAACGTTTTACCAACTCCAATTGTTCGCAACAAGGGATTAGCCCTGTTGAGATGCGGGGGTGGCTAGGACGGTGCCAATCAGTGAAACCACGGAAAAGGAGTGTTCCGCAGGGCTAGGAGTGACCAAAACGGGCGTTTTTGAGAGAGGAGGAGATCACAAGATGCGGGTGCTGAAGTGGGCGTCGGGGGCGGCTGGGGTGCTGGAGAACGAAGGGCACGGGGGCAAGGGCTGGGAAATGGCGAGGCCGCTCGGCGCGGGGCTTATTTAGGCTCAATATCGCATATTGAATATGCGTTACCTATAGTGCATATCCAACATGCGACACATACGTAGTTCCTGAGTAAAAAAAAAACTTAAGAAGTGTTGCATGTTGAACATGCGACGCCACTGTAGTTTTTGAATAAAAAAAATAATTCGTAGAACCTGAGTATTTAAGTAATACCCAGGTACTACTTAGGAATTTGACTCCTCTCCAAACCGATCATCCTCACAAGTTCAGGGACACTCTTCCTCTGAATCTCCCTGATTTCATTGATACTCTTTCTGTGGTACTAGAATCAATAGTTCTTGTTTCATTTCGAAGACTCATATCAACCTTCTCTTCTCTTACCACGTCGAGGAAGACTCTCACCTCAATGCTTCTAGATCACCTTATTGCCCAACTATTAATTCAAACCCTTCTCATTCTGATGGTGAAGAAGACCGAGATAGCAAGATGCTCAGGAAGAATGCGAATGATAAGGGAGATCACGATACACTGAGGGAAATTCTAGCCATACTTGCACAAATCGAGTAGAGAAATGACTTACTCAGACAAGAGCTTGTACAATTAAGAAATGATGGGGGATCAATGAGAGATGCTTACCATCCCAGTGCCACACAAAATGAGAACTGGCTTAGGCCAGTAGTACTGCCAAATGCTGGAGAATTGAAGCCTCATTTCTTGACACTTATACTAAAATTCTATGGCAATGCAGTAGAGGAGCCATATATATTCCTGCAAGAATTTGAAATGGTGTGTGACAATCTAGGACGACCTGGTATAGCACGGGATTACATACGTCTTAGAGCCTTCCGCTTTGCTATAGCAGACAAGGCCGCTTATTGGCTAAATATTTTGGGGAGGGTAGTCACCACTTGGGCTGCATTGAAGGACCTATTCCTCAAGAAGTTCTACCCATTGAGTAGAACTAATCAGATGAGGTCACAAATATCAAGTTTCATGCAGATGTCATATGAGCCCTTC
Source organism: Ottelia alismoides (assembly GCA_037367405.1). Classification (NCBI taxonomy): domain Eukaryota; kingdom Viridiplantae; phylum Streptophyta; class Magnoliopsida; order Alismatales; family Hydrocharitaceae; genus Ottelia; species Ottelia alismoides. The sequence continues at coordinate 801,646 of JAZKJV010002773.1, forward strand.
CACGAGGCATGGAAAAGATTCAAGGACCTAATTCAAAAATATTCGGGTCATGATATTGTCCGATCAATTTTGGTCTAGAACCTGTACAGTGGTCTGACTGTAGAGGTCCAAGGATTGCTGAATGCCTCCTATGGAGGCAGTTATCTGAACAAAGGAGACGGCGTGGTTTGGATGATTTTAGAGCTGATGGCAGAGACCAGCCGTACTAGGTCATCAAGCAGGGCTTATGACAAACCACCTCCATCTCGCGCATCTCAGGAGGTGGCGAGAACATCTGCTATCGATTTGGAAAATGACCTACTCCCCAACATGGGGATAATCATGATAAGTTAACTAAGGTTGACCAAATCGAGAACAAGATGAGCAAAATACACAAGCTCGCCGAATGGGAGAACCTCGCCAAGTTTCCAAAACAAATGGTTGAATTAGCTGATCGTGTGTCCAAGATCAAGATACCCACCCCATCTGCACCTCCTATCCCCATCCATCGAATGCATCACATCTAGGAGCATCGCATGCAGGGGTCTTACAGCACATGGACTCAGTATCAGCCTAAAGTCCATGAGAGCTAGTTCACTAAGACAACCATCAAGACAGTCACAGAGGAATCCCCACATGCATGGGAGGTGAATGGGATCTGGTACACCAATGATCCCAATGCTACACAACACCACCACCACCAGTAGCCACAATATCCCCCTCATCCTCAATATCATCAGTATAAACCCTCTCATCAGCAACAGTATCCTCGTCAACAGAACCAGTATCGTCAGCAGATCCATCAAGGACCTAACAGACCGCAGCAGAGTCAGAGCAACTGTTCCAAAGGCAGGACCATGGAGCCTCCTCTTCGGGCACCTCTGATCTTCAGAAGATTCTTGATGAAATCAAACTCATCCGCAATGAACAACGTGATCAGAGAGCTAACATCAATCGACTTTCACGATGGCGCGATGAGTTCGCTACACCTAAGACTTTATTGCAGCATAGATTCAGGTTAATCCTAATAACCTGAATCAAGGATAGAATCATTAGAAGGATCATGTATATTATTTTCATTCTTTGAAATCAGATCATGAGATCCTATCGCATGGTATTCACCATCTTACTCAGGAGCAGTAGGAAGTGTAGACCCTTGATCTGGCATGGCAAGAAGGAGTGGAGGATACCGATGAATCAACCATTGTAGATAGCTCAGAGAAGGAGAATCATCGTCACCGGTAATCTAGAAGATTAAGAAAATCCAAAAAGAAGAATAAAGCGACATCAATCACGATCGCGAGCATAGAAGACAACCTTGGATGCAACACCAATAGTTTTTCCAGCTTTAGTTTCAGTTCCATTTCATGCATTTTAGTCGAGTCCTATTCTAAGTCCAAGTCTAAGTCAGAGTCATGTACAACTGAACTTTTCCAATAAAACTCAGATGATGATATTTCTGTTTCACATCATGAGTCTCTCCCTCCTTTCCCTCAGGCTTTATCTAAGGGAAGGAAGAAAAACTCTCAAAAAAATGATTTTCACATTTTAGAGATGGAAAGGATGTGCATTGAGAATGTTAAAGTTAAAATTCCTTTCCTTCAATTAGTGGATATGTTTCCTGCATTTAACAAGTACCTAAAGGTGAGATGCACACATGTTAGGACTAGCAGGAAAAAGAACACTCGAACAATGAAGCATGTATTGTCCATAGCCACTACCTGTGTGATTCGTAATAAGATTCCTAAGAAGAAGAGAGATCTAGGAGCACATTTTGTCACCAGTCAGATTGCTAACACATCATTTGCTCGTACTCTACTCGATAATGGATCCTCGATTAATTTACTTCCATATTCCCTCATAGACCGTTTTGAATTAGGACCTCTGAATAAATCAAGGGCACTCTTGAAATTTGTAGACCGATCAATCAAGAGGCCTAAGGGGATGTTGAAGGATGTTATCTTGACATTGAGGGGAAGCAATATAAAGTAGACTTCACAGTCCTAGATATGGAATGTCCCCAAAGATGGCAAGATTCCCATATCATACATGGTCGCCCTTTCCTGAGGACGGCTGGAGCTATCTTCGATTTTACTCTAAGAAAGATACGCTTTCATGCACACTTTTAATAGTAGAATTAGAGATGCAACAAACGAAATGGCAGAGACTTGATTCAGAGAGAAGCACAGAGTATCTCTCGTCATAAGTCGAATGCTACAGAGTTGACTCAGTTGATCATTAGCAGCAGACAACTTGGGTTGACAGGTCCCTCTTACCAGGAGAAGACACTGTAGATAAGGCCATTAGACAATTCCTACAAAATCAAACATTATCCACATGAGAAGTTTCTCATGCATCCTCTACACCCTCGATAACTTAGAAGCCGATTTAGGCTTGTTAGACATGTTCTCTTCATGTCAATCAGAGGACGAGGATGATGAGTCAGACGTGTCCTTTGCCGATTTCTTGGACACTTTTGACAATCCAACTCCAGAGTTGACTCAGTTGGTGGCCAATACTTATAGACAGATCCAACCATTATCAGCACAAAGCCAGAGTTGATCGAGCCAGATGTTCTAGATGACCACCCTTTACCTGAGCTCAAACCATTACCCACAACACTCAAATATGCCTTCCTTGCGAGCCCACTTCAGAAATTCTAGTCATTATCAGTTCGAGCCTGACTGGAGAACAAGAATCTCGCTTGTTAGAGATCCTTGAAAAGAACTGCAAGGCCATAGGATGGAGCATGTCCGATCTTCACGGGATTAACCCAGCTTTATGCTCACAACATATTTACCTTGAGGAAGGTACTAAACCCTCTCGTGAGTTCCAACATAGGTTGAATCCAAACTTACGAGATGTGGTCAATAAGAAGATCGAAAAATGGTGTGACGCAAGGTTTATATATCCCATCTCGGATTCCAAGTGGATGGAACCACTTCACGTAGTCCCTAAAAAGGTGGGACTTCAGACAGTCACCAACTCGGATGAAGAAGAGATCGCGACGTGAGTACCCACGTCGTGGCGTGTCTGTGTGGATTACAAACGCTTGAATGTAGTGATGAAAAAGGACCATTTCCCCTTACCCTTTATAGACCAGATCCTGGAGAGACTTGTAGGGAAATAATTCTTCTGCTTTTTAGTTGGGTACTCAGGTTATAATCAAGTAGCTATCACTCCATAGGACCAGGAAAAGACCACCTTTACATGTCCATTTGGTACATATGCATTCAGACGCATACCCTTTAGGTTATGTAATGCACCAGGGACTTTCCAACGATGCATGATTGCAATTTGCTGAGATGGTTGGCGACTTTCTGGAGGTCTTCATGGATGACTTCTTGGTCTACGGCGACTCGTTGATACTTGTCTATCTCATTTGGATCGAGTCCTCAAAAAGTGTGGTGAGGTAAATCTGGTGCTCTCTTGGGAAAAGAGCCATTTTATGGTTCAAGAGGGCATTGTGTTGGGGCATGTCATCTCCAAGAGGGGAATGGAGGTTGAGGTTGATCCAGCCAAGGTGGATGTGATCAAGAAACTTCAACCACCAACCAACATTTAACAAGCACGATCATTCCTTGGGCATGTCGGTTTTTATCGCAGATTCATAAAAGACTTTTCAAAGATTGCCCGACCACTCAGAGAGCTCTTAGGAAAAGGCATGGAGTTCATTGTAGATCACAGGTGTCTCGAGGCCTTTGAGCTCTTAAGGAGAAAAATCATGGATGCTCCTATCCTACAAGCCCCAGATTGGTCTCTTCCTTTTGAGATCATGACAGACGCTTCGGACTTTGTCGTTGGAGCCATGTTAGGACAAAGGAGAGAAGGGATTCCTTATGATGTCCACTACGCAAGCAAAGTACTCGATCAGGCTCAACGGAATTATATCGTCACAGAAGGAAATGCTTGCTGTAGTGTTTGCCTTAGACAAATTTAGGTCACGTATTTTAGGGTTTAGGGTCACAGTGTTCACTGATCACACAACCATTAACTACCTCATGGAAAAGAAGGACGCGAAGGCATGTCTTCTTAGGTGGATCCTATTACTCCAAGAGTTTGATTTGCAGATAAAGGATAAACTAGGAGTGAAGAATGTAGTGGCTGATCACCTCTCCTGCATAGAGTCTCCTAGCTCCTCTGAGACTGACCCCATCAAGGACTCCCTCCCTGACGAGTCGATCTGTTCTGTCGACTCCCTTCCATGGTACGCCAACATGGTGAATTACCTAGTATCCAGGATAGTTCCCCATGATTGGCCCAAGAGCAGCATTGACCGACTTAAGTTGGAATCTAGGAAATATCATTGGGAGGATCCACTCCTTTTTTTAAGGACCAGATTGTGTCTGGAGGAGGTGTATTCCTCAGGAGGAATACATGAGTGCCCTCACCTACTGCCATTCCTTGGAGCCACGAGGACATCACTCTGGCAAGAGGACCGCCCGGAAAGTGCTCCAATGTGGCTTGTACTGGCCGACCCTATTCAGAGATGCATATGCATTTGTAAGGTCATGTCCATTATGTCAGAGAATGGGAGGGATTGTCGGTCCCAAAGATGAAATGCCCATGCAACCGGTCATTATGGTTGAGGTTTTTGATGCATAGGGAATAGATTTCATGGGCCCATTCCCTAACAGCAATGGCTATGAGCACATTCTCTTGGTGGTTGATTATTTCTCTAGATGGGTGGAAGCTATCCCCACCAGAGCTGCGGATAGCAAAACTGTCTGCAAGTTCGTGAAAGATCATATCATTTCATGGTTCAGGGTTCCCAAAGTCATTATCTCTGACAGGGGTAGCCACCTTATTAACAGGGAAATGAAAAAGTTAACAAAGGACTACGACATTGAACACCGTCGCTAGTCCATACCACCCACAATTAAATGGCATGGCTGAGGTGTCGAATAGGAAAGTGAATGGCATTTTACAAAAGCTCGTCCTCCCTGACAAGAAGAACTGGTCCTAACTCTTGGATCAAGTTCTATGGGCATATCGGATAGCTTACAAGACCCCGCTTGGAACCTCCCCATTCAGGATGGTTTATGGGAAGCCGTGTCATCTGCCCGTTGAGCTGATACACATATCTGAACGGGCATTAAAGAAATGAACTGGAACACTCATGAAGGATAGCAGAGCAGAAAGATGGATCTAAACGAGCTTCTGGAAATAAGAAACAAGGCATATGATAACAGTGAAATTTACAAGGATAGAATCAAGCGTTGGCACAATCAGTACATCAGAAGAAAGAATTTTGTCCCAGGACAGAAAGTGTGGTTTTTCCAATGTCAGGTTGAAATTTTTTCAGGGCAAGTTGAAATCCAAATGGACGGGAACCCTCATTGTCAGAGAAGTAAACGAAAATGACAGTATATGGATTTCAGAGCTTAACCGTTCATCGTGAATGGGCAATTGCTAAATCACTTCGTAGGATTAGATGAGCAGTTAACCCAAGTTGAGGAGATCTCATTTCCCAAAATCACGTGATCTTATCTTAAGGAACACATGAATTCACATCAATTTCATATATGTACCTCAACCTTTCCCCCGACCCCATCGGTTCCCTTATATATTTTCTCCCTAGACTTAGGACATGACCTAAGTATAGGGGGGACCGATGCCATCTGTATTTATTCATCATTCTATTCCTCATTCTATTTGTATATTCTCCAGATCTTATCGGTTCTCACACTCACTCGTGTCCTACACTTAGGTTGAGCAAAGCCTAAGTATAGGGGGATCGATGTCCACCCTGTATATATTCATTCATTTCTCCTCCTGTCCTCGACTGCTCCACTTTTTGATCTTCTTCTATAATTAGGCTATCCATAGACTAAGTATAGGGGGCGATCGACTCCTATATTGTTTTTATTATTTTTCTCTCTACGCTTAGCACGAGCTATGTCTTCTTGTCGCTTCTCGTGCTCTGAGGACATAACACAAGCTAAGTATAGGGTGCTTGTATATATTACATATATACTTTACCCATAGCTCGTACTTTTACGTATTTTTATTATATATTTATGCAATAATTACGGGGTGGGTAAAAGTGTGAAAAAAACAAAAAATGAAAGAAAATGAAAATCTTTCTTGCATTTTAAAAATAAGAAGAAGAAGAAGAAGAAATTTTGCATATCATTCTTGCATCCATATAAAAAAATCATCTTGCACCTCATATGCATATGCATTTTATTTTGCATATCTAGCATATGCAAAGTGGAAAGTTATTGGGTTCTAAACCGAATTGGGAGTAGAAGTGGAGAATGGTCTTGATTTGGCCTTAATCTACCTAATTTTTAGAGAAACTTCATCGAGAAAGAGGATTTTAGAAGCTTCAGATCTTTTGACTTAATTCTTTGAGTTCTGCATAACAATGTGCAGCCTTTGACTCTTAGTGTCTAACCTGGTGTCCTAATTTTGGGTATAGCTATTGAGTAGGGAATTAGTCTGTTCTCTCGCACTATGCACTTAGCTCAACTCAGACGGGATGTTGGAAGACTGTGTGAGTCTCTTTTCTGGTAGCGTGGACATCTAAAGACCGGAGTATGGGTTGAAATATAGCTTTGGAAAAGGGATGGACGGCTGGACACAATTTTTCTAAGACCCCAAAATATGTACGGAAAAAAGATTCCATATCTGTAGGGTAACAAAAAGATCCATGCAAAGTTACCAAAATTCCATACCAAAAAGAAGCCAAATTACCAAATAAATATCGGACCAAAAAGGTCCAAGCTTCAAGAAACTTGCAGATCTTAATGGAGACTTGGCTAACCTGGTTGGCTTCACAAGGAGAGGTGACTATAATGGTCACCCTCCAGTTCTTTTCTCTTTCTTCTAACTTCTCCCCCTTTCGATTGTGAACACAGCGTGACATCCCTTAGAAGGAAATATCTGACTCCCCAAGGATGAGTTACTGGGAGGGGGTTTGCATGATAGTCCGGCATTCTTGATGGGAAGAGATAAAACCTTTCACACACATGAGACGGTTGTTCAATGTTCATGGGATATGCTTTGGAAGAAGGATTGATCTAAGATGACTTCTGAGTCGAATCTGTTATAATGATATGTAGAACTTGAGGGCTGCTGATTTTAAAATCCTAAGTCTCACAGAAGTTCCGCCACACTATTAATCCAAAGGTCGGGTCTAGCTCCATTTTCACTTTTTGTTCATGACTTTAGTATGGAACCCAAAATAATTTCACTTTTGCATTTCATTTTAGTTGCTCGGGGACGAGCAAGGTTTAAGCATAGGGGGTTGACGAATCCATGATTCATCATACTAAAAGATGAAAATAGAGCTTCGTTCCTGAGTAGTTAACTGCATTTCATCATCTATTCTATATTTTTAACATTCATGCATGTAAAATTAATATTTGCATTTTAGCACTCATAATTGCATTCGTAATCATCTTCACATTTGCATCCAACTTCATGCATTTTTTTAACTAATTATTCTAACTGCAAATCACCTCAAACGAACTCCACTGTGTACATATTACTAACAAAATTAATGGGAAAATACAAAAAAATTACTAACTTAAATAATTGGCCCGTGAGACAAAACTCCAATTTCAGATCAGACATACTAAATTGCTCATATCTTCCTCATGCAGTGTCCGATTTAGGTCTACTCACTTTTAAAGTAATACATATTCAAAGACCTTCAAAACACAACTAATTTCATAAAAATCGGAGCTTGTATGTGAAAGTTGGGTTTTGAGCCTCTTTTGTGTGTTTTATGTTTTACCCGTTTTTGACCTATTGTTTTGTGTGCATAATTAGCTATTTTTCGTTTATTTATTTTTCATTTATATTCTTTAATGAAGGTTTTAATAAAATTCATAAAAATCCAAATTTAAAATAAGACTGAAATTAAAGAAACTGACCGAGTTTTAGTGTCCTTTGCGAGTCTGTACAAATTTCTCACTTTTTCTTCTTTATTTTATTTCTCTATTTTCTTATTAATTAAAAATCTAAAAAATAGATTATTGTGTAGATATTTATCTTTGATTTTATCGTTATTTTTCTTGATTTTTCTCTTAATTAAAATCATAAAAAAATTATAAAACCCGAGAATCAAGGTATTTTATATACATGGAGTACCCCAAAAATATCATTTTGCACATATGACCTCCTTTGCTCTTGGTCCCTTCATGAAAGTTGTAGATCTCATCGAGTTGAGCAATTTTTCATGTTGAGCACTTTTCGATCCGAGGATATTTGTTATTTCTTTCACATTTATCTTTCTATTTATTCTCGGTTTTTTCTGGAGCTGACACGTGACAGCTCCTGGAGCTGCCATATTTTCGTTTTTACTAAAAAAATCTCTCTCACGTGTTGTGCACGTGCCCATCTGCGCATGTGTCCAGCACCTGCCAGCATCCTCCCTTTTCTCAGTAAACTGCGCTCGTATCTCGCGCTACCTCCGTGATCTCCGCCAACCTTCTCCTCCCCGCAGGACCCGCGTCCACCTTATCCCACCACCGGCCTAACGGCCACTCGCGCAACCGCCCGCAACCACCGGAGCTTCAAACACGCTCGTTATCTCGCGTGACATCCGCAATCCTCCCCCTATTTAAAGTCCAGTCGATAGCCAGAGGACTCATCCGCCAACTCCAATGAGAGAGAGAGAGAGAGAGATCTCCTCGATTTGATCCGGTGACAGCAGAACCAAAACCGAGTGGAAGAGACGACCCCTTCTCTTCAAGGCGTGGTCCAAGGCCCAATCCAGGACCTTGATGCGGTGAATTAATCTAGCCGCGCGAGCTTCCTCGAGCTCATCGCTAGCTCGAGTAGAGGCGGCGACCTGAAAGCAGCTTTGACGAGCAGCGCCCCAGGCGAACCCCCAGGTAGTCTATTCCTCACTCCCTCTTCCTCAATTTTCTTTAAAATCCTCTGTCCCTTGCTTCTCTTCCCCGTTTTGTTGATTCCCCTACTTCCATATTCTTCCCTCTCTCCACAATCCCTTGTTTTGTCCCTTTTCCTTCTCCCTATCGCGCCACCATCTTCGTCCCCATCCGACTCGAAACAACCACCAACAAATCATGTGCGCACCCCTCACCATGTTGCAACCCCCTTCTGCGTCTGCACCTCCACCATCCAGCACATGCCGCTGTCCTGCGAGCTCCGCCTCCGTCGCACAGGAGTTCCACGAAGCCTCGAAAGCAGCAATAATCATGACCACGTCACTGCCAGTACGAGGCCACTCCGCCGCGAGTCGCAGCTTCACGACCAGGTTGCTTTGCTTCTACCCGCAGGTACTCCTTCAACCATCGCAAGTCTTCTCCGCAGGCACCTGCGGCTTCTCCTGCCGCACGCCCTCACGCGTGCTGTACCGCATAGCCTCCAGCATCGCCGACAAAACTCTGCCAAATCGCGTGGAGGCATGCCGCCTTGGCTCGCCATTAATCACCAGCTGCGATTAGCATACCGCCAGTGACGCCAACAACCCCCCGCCAGCGCTACTTCCAGGCCGCCTTCGATTCCAGCGGTGGGATGACCTCGCTGCCCCTTGCCGCTCCGCCGCTTGCCAGGTGTTGACCTCCTCACTTCGACGCCACCATCGAGCCAACACCACTATTGCTCCAAGAGCCCGTCACCCTCAATCGTTCATGGGGAAGAAAAGGAGAAAAGCTTCTCTCACGTGAAGCGCATGTGACTGGGGGTGATAATTTAGAGGGACACCCATGCACGTTCAGACATTAACGCGCATATCCCCAGTTCCAGGAGGCACGAGGCTTGCCCTCCTGGGAAATTTGCAGAAATACCCTCAGAATTATCGGTAATTACTGTTAGGTCCCTACTCTGCTTTATTTATTTCTTCATTTGCATTGTGAACCATGTGTTCCCCCTTTCATGTAAACCTCTATATCGTATGTTTTTATTATTTAAAAATTAGCACTTTGTTATTCAACTAATTCTCTACATTGTGGCATGTGTTTTATGTTTTTATGCTTTGTGGTTAATTACTAATTATTATTTGTGCAAAAAATTGAATATTTTGCCCATCTAGTGCTTAAAATTCATAGTTAATTAACCATTGCTCGAATAATTGCCGAAAATTCAAGGATAGTAGAGTTAATTGTTAGTAACATTGGCCTAAAAAGAATTGATTTGCATGCATAGTTTTCTCTCTAAAAATCATTTCATCCAATCAAACATTTTTAGGGTCTAAGATTTTTCTGAGATAGATCACCTAGTGACTTATCTTAGGTAATTTTACTTCGTGAAAATAATTAGATTTAATATTTATTATAATTAATTATTGAAAATTTCATTATATGCATTCATTTATTCACAGAAAATTCATTTTACATCCATAAATTACAGAAAAATTAAAGTAGCTTAATTTCATTGCATTTCACATTCTGGACAAGTTTGAGGATTTTTGGTATTCATTTGATCAAAATTTACATTCTAGCCCCCAAACTTTGCCAAAATTGCATTTATATCATTAATTTACATAAAAAATACCAAAAAATCCTTTTCAAAAACCTAAATTTGAGATTGACTGAAAATGAACCTAAGGAGACAGATGCCTCCCTGAGTTCGACCTTAGACTTACACAAGTAAAAAAATTAACCGCTCGCTTTAATTGGACATTAATTAAAATAGCAGTTTTTGATTAACCCTGAATTTATCCGACTACAATGAAATCGTTAGTTCGACATTATTAAGAGGAGAAATTTTGGGTTTGTCACTAACCATACATAATGTAGGAAAATACTTTGTTATTGTTATATATTGTTACACATTGTTGTGTCGAAGTGGTCAGCTTGTTGTACTGTCGAATATGTCTATGAAATAAATGGTAAACAAAATATTGTGCTATTTTATTAAATGGGAACTATGCATTCAAGCATAATGCTAAATTGTTCGGTTTGCATATCATAGATATAACTACGTCGGCGGTCACTTATTGCATATGAGTGGAATAACTCACCACTAATTTAACTAATTTTCAAAGCTTATTCCACCTTGTCCCTCATGTGCCAATCGATAGAGAATAGCAAATAATTACCTCTTATTCCATCTTTTCTTATTCCTCCAAACGACCTTCCTCTCCTTATTTCTCCGACCTTATTCCACTTATTACCTGTTGAATGGTTTAATGCATAAATGGATCTTGGGATGAGGGACCATTTACCCATCATTTATTTATTGTACTGATCTCCCTTTTATTGAAAAATAACATATTAAAGAGAGATCCCTAATCTCTAGAGAGGGAGATTAGGGATTGTGTGTGCCCACGTAGTGTTTCCCTCATCGTAAGGTTTTTCATGTAAATCTTGGTGACAATCATCTTGTTCTTTGTCTTCAACATGCTATCAGAGCAAGGTTGAGGCTTGTGGATCTCGCTGAGGTTTGTCTTGTCGTCGTGGGAGGTTCGTCTGGACACAGCTCCGGTATTGTTCTTGCGCGAGGGTGCTCGTACTATGCACTAGCCCTAGCATCAGCTTAAGGAGTGACCTTGAGGCACCCAGACTATCACGACCTCGATTCCCGGGTCGTCGGATCCTCCCATATCCGGATTTGGTTACTCACCAATACTTTATTCAGTAATCACAACTAACATTAAGAAATAGACTGCAATTAAAAATATCAGAAGGAAGTATTACAACACTTTTCCATTTACAAAAATACAGTTCACACGATTCATTATCCCACTACAACCATTACATGTACATCAACTGGAAGGAAATACACAGAAAGATTACTAACTACCTTATAAAGAAAAGCTACTATGGTTGGCTGGATGTCTACTATGTAAGCTGGCTGGATTATAAAGTCCTTGCGATGACTCATCGATACCTGTTGGGTTTTACATAAATCATAGGATAAAAATTAGCGAATGCTAAGCAACGAAGAAGAGAAAAGCAAACAAATTGTGTAATTTTTTTCAAAACTTATTATCACAAAAAGTTTCATTCCTTCTCATTAATTTAAGTCATATTCCTTTCTATTCCACATCAGGGATTAGTCCAGGGAATTAACTCACCACTACATGGACTCTGAAGCTGTGGACACTTCGGGATTGGAGATTGCGTTGATCTTGGTAAGCTTATGCCGTTGCACGTTGCCTCAACCAATCCTCCAATACTACCTTGACAATTTCCCTTAATCAGGGTCTCAAACCCTCAGCCTAGCAAACAAAGGAGCACACCGTCCTCGAGGACTCGGTGGTGCAAAACCTCAGGCTAACATTTAATCATATAACCTAGCTGCTTTAAATACATGTTGTCGTGACATAGCCGCTATCCAACCACCTGTACCTCCACATGGCACGACCACATCTTCCTTTGTTTAAGCCGAAGATATTGTCTCCCGGTACCACATGTTGCAAATCATTCATTTCGTGCGCACTTATCATAACAGGGCAACCGTGTACCATCTAGTTAGGGAAACACCAGCACGGGTTCCTTCCGATAAACCTACAGGTTGCATGCCAAACATGTAGTTCTACTCCCAGTCATCCCTTAACGTGACACACAATCCTTTACAGGATCCAACTCAAAACACATCAATTCCCATGATGTAAATCCTCCGTTAAGCCTTAAATTAGTGTAACCATAAATACTGAGTATAGACTTACACATATATTAATTCATATATTTATATACTCAATTTATATTCTTTTAACTCCCAAACCCTATCTTTCCAAGCCACTACACCAATTCGATGCTTAAACCTTATTTTAGTGAGGATCACAAAGCAACTTTTCATACTTCCTCCAAAATAGCCAAATTAGGGTTTTTTATAGCAATGAACATAAAACCAGGAATTTCAATAATCTCGTATAAAAACCCAACAACAGAAGGAAGTATTTCGTTACCTAATCGAGCTCTCTCTCACGTATGCAGTGCTTTATCGTATTTCATTTTTAGAAAGGATGATTTAAGGCTCCTAAAACGATTGAATTTCATTATCGTATAAAAAATGTTAAGAACGTACCAAGAATGCGAAGAACGAATGAAGAACACAAAGAACGCGAAGAACACACGAAGAACACGAAGAACACGAAGAACGTGAAGAACATATTTTCTCTTGAAATTTCAGCAGAGCTTCTCCTTATACGTGGTGATATTTCTAGGAAAATTTCGACAGAGTTTCCCCTTATATCGTGACATATTTCTAGAAAAATTTCGGCAGAGTTTCTTCTTATATCGAGACATATTTCTCGGAAAATTTCGACAGAGTTTCTCCCTTATATTAGGATATATTTCAAAACAAAAACAAAAAGAGTTGCTCTATAAAATCAATCGAGAGGAAAACAACAGCAAACTGAAAGAATATAATCAAACTACATGCGACGGCGAATCGGAAGACACCACGAGTCTTAGATGAGTGAATGTGTGATGAATCACAGTGTTCACTGACGTGCATAGCCGCCCGCACCTAAGTAGGGTATTACACGGATTTCTCCATCAAAATAACTATAAAAGCGGAAAAGAAAGAACAATAAGCAACGGAGAATCGGTAGACACCACGCGTCTTAGGTGAGTGAAAGTGTGACGAATCACAAGGTTCAATGACGTGCATAGCTGCCCGCACCTAAGTAGAGTGTTACATAGATTTCTTCTCGAACCGTACAGAAAGCGAATCGAAAAAAAGATGAATCAAAAATCAAAATGGAAAAAGAACATGAATTGAAAATCTAGCTCACGAAGCAAACTAAGAGAGGATTGTACCTTCCTCCTCCTCGTTCTCCCGGCAGCTCTTCGCTAGCGCTCCTTCCTCGCCTCCCACTCCTCCTCCCTACCTCTCGACCCTAGCCCTTGGGGTGGTGGTGGTAGTGGAAATCGTAGAGAATGAATGGGTAGGGGGTTATTATAGGATCCAGAAAACTGCTAACCATGGTTAGAAAATCATGGTTTAAACCTTAATTGTGGTTAGCGGCCCATTGTTTTGGCTCATGATTTTGGCCAAAACTTATCCGAAACTTAGGGCTTAAGTTAGAACATTCCAGAGGATTCTAGATTCGCTAATGATGCTTAAATGCTAATCATGAGTAACTTTCACTAATCACGGTTTAACTTTCGCGGCTGCGTTTATCTTTTGCTAACTATTGATTAGTGTTCGCTAATGGTCATTAGCAGTTTCCAATCCATCATTAGTTTCTTTACACCTGCTTAATTAGTCTTAATGACAATCATTACAGGCTAATGACATTTTAAACCTTCTTACTTCTCTTTCTTCTGAAAATCATAACAAATCGAAATAAAGTCTTATTTACACTGAACAAATTCTGTTGGTTTCCTCTTGACGAGCTGGATCTTATTATATAGGATCCGAGAGATGCCAAGTTCAAGGCTTTACACAGCCTCCTCATCCTCCTCGGAAAGCAATGGCTCCTAGAGACCGGTATCCTCACGGCACACCTGTATCCTTGTGGCACCGTACATTGCGGCATAGACAAAGAAACAAAATGTCGGGATCAACGCATAGTTCGTGACGACATGGGAATCGAGCACCATGAATTTCTCGAGCAAATCTAGCACCAGCGCCTCCTGCCCTGCACCTCCAACACTTGAGTGATGGCCTGCCTACGAGTCCTGCACCAATGCGCCCCGCCTCCAACACTAGCGCACCCCGCCTGCGAGTGCGAACACCATGCACATGCACTTGAGCGCATGCACTTGGGCGATGGTGCCCAGCGAGTGCGAATACTACGAGCCTATATCCTACGCACGAGCCTCCACTCTGTGCACCTCTTCTTTCCCTGCGCAGCGGGCCTCTTCTTTCCCTGCGCACTGGGGCATTCCAACCTGCCCTAGCACCGTCCGCGAGCTACTCTCTCCTGCAAGCTGCTCTTGTGGTTATTGTGGTTCCTGCAAGCTGCTCTTGTGGGTCTCTGCACACTGCCTCCTTTCTTGTGGGTCACAACAGCACCATTGGAAGTTCTCTGTCGCATGTAGGGTACCTCCAACCTCTGACTAGCATCCCCCAATACGTGTGTGGTTCTCCTCGCCCCTGTGATTGTGAGGACCATCGTCTGGTTGGTTGTTGCGAAGAATTTCTCGGCCTTCAATACTACCACTTCATCGTCTTTCGTGCTTGACAAGGGCTGTGAGTTCTCATTAATTTTTTTCTCCTACTCTCCTTGATAGATTACTCAGTGCTCAAGGTGAATCTCTGTGTGTCACGGAGTTGCTTGATTGCTTCTTTGTGCTTCTGTGTACTGTACTCTTGCTCCTTTCATTGCATTACTTTGAGGTTCAAATGGATACTACCAAGGAATTGCAATTGCTCTTAGCAAAATCTGTCATTGGAGAGTCATGCCCTATGCATACTAAGAATTGAGGTTCAGCTTTAAGTACGAGGAGAATAAATGATACAGGTTCTGCCAATCCATAGTGGATTATTGATAGTGGGGCATCCCATCATAAGATAGGTGACGCTACCATGTTTCATGATTACAAGCTATCATCTGGAAGAGAAAAAGTTACAGTTGCTTATGGATCTCCTGCTACTGTCGCTGGAAAAGGGACCATATCTGTTGTTGATGAGTTCCTCCTTCATGATGCTCTTCATGTGCCTGACTTTCCTATAAATCTTCTATCTGTTAGCAAGATCACAAAATAATTGGACTGCAAATAATTTTTTGACCAGAAGCTGTGTATTCTAGAAGACTTGGAGACGGGAAAGAAGATTGGAATTGGTCGAGTTGAAAGTGGATTATATCATCTTCCTGCTCGGTTTAGTCAAGCTCTTACTTCCGCAATGAAGGTTCGAGTTGAAAAGGATTGTTCGATGACAGTGAAACAATGTCATGAGCATCTTGGTCATATCAAATTTTCTTCTCTGCGAGAGTTGACGCCCGATATTTTTTCAAGGTTATCTGAAGGTGATTTGCATTCTGATTTATGCCAATTTTCAAAACAAACTCGCAGCACTTATCTCACTTCTACAAGTAAATCTACTCATGCCTTTGAGCTTGTTCACTCTGATGTGTGGGGACCTTCAAATATAAGGATGTTGGTGGTCATCTCTACTATATGACTTTTGTTGATGACTTCTCACGAAGTACCTTTGTATACCTCTTGAAAAATAGGAGTGAAGTCCCCAAAGCAATCAAAAGTTTCACTAATATGGTTGACACTCAATATGGAGTAAGAATTAAGAAGTTAAGGATGGATAACTGCTAGGAGTACTTAGAAGGATCTCTATTTACTTTTCTTTATGAGAGAGACATCATTCATGAAACCTCCTGCAGTTATACACCACAAGAGGATGGAATAGCTGAAAGAAAAAATCATCACTTGTTGAATGTTACCAGAGCACTCTTACTTCAGCGAAATGTGACAAAGATGTTTTGGGAATAGGCTGTCTTAACTGCAACCTATGTGATAAACAGGACACCTTTTAGTGTGATAACCAAGAGAACTCCATATTCTATTCACGCTGATAACTCTCCTTTCAGTTGGGACCCTCGAGTCTTTGGATGTGTCTTCTTCTCCGTAACTCTGGACCTGGTGTGTGAAAGTTAGATCCATGAGCTATAAAATGCATCTTCCTTGGTTATTCTAGAACATAAAAAGGGTACAAATACTATAATCCAGTGGCCCGTCGCCTTCATGTGAGTAAGGATGTCACTTTCTTTGAAGATGAACCCTACTTTCATAAGAATTTTTCTCAACGGGAGTATGTCAATATAGATTTTGAAAAAATAAGAAGGGAATTTACTTTCTTGGCGATTTACAGGAGAATATCCATGTAAGAGATGACAATGAGAAAAATAGAAAAGAAGATAACGAAGATAGAGCGATTTGGTCAGACATATAACAGACGAAAGGAAGTGGATAATGTAGTGGATACTGGAGAAGAAATGATACAAAACCATGATTTGCTTGTGGTGAAAACTGAAGATGAAATCATACAAAGTCATGATTTCAATCTCTCCTCAAATTTAGGACACGAAGACTCTGTAAGTAGTCCTCTCACTCCTAATATTTTTGTTGACAATTGTGAGCTGTTAATAGATGATCACCCCATTGCTATGAGAAAAGCCGTTAGAAGTGTTCCAGCTTCTACTTGTTATCCTGGGGAAGACTTTGTTGCATACACCAGATGAGTTCAAGCTATATATGCTTTATCACCTCTCTCGATGCTCACTGTATTCCTAGAAATATTAATGATGCCCAAAATGATCAGAAATGGGTCAATGCCATGAAAGAAGAAATGGAAGCCTTGGTAAAGAATGATACTTGGGATATTGTTGACGTCACTAAGGGTGCTCACCTTGTTGGGTATAAATGGGTATATACAATTAAATATGGTATACAATTAAATATGACACTGAAGGAATGTTGATCGATTCAAAGCTTGTCTTGTGACTAAAGGATACAATCAGAAATATGGGATTGACTACCTTAAGACCTTTGCTCACGTTGCTAAAATAAATATACATAGGGTTCTTATTTGCCCAGCAGCTCGTTTTTCATGGAAAATGCACCAAGCAGATGTGAAAAATGCTTTATTGAACGGTGATCTCGAAGGAGAAGTATATATGAAAATGTTGCATGGGTTTGAGAATGATGGTAAGTGTTGCAAACTAAAGAGATCGTTGTATGGACTGAAACAGTCTCCAAGAGCATGATTCAAATGTCTACGCGTGGTCATGATTAGGAATGATATACCCAAGTGAATGGAGACCTGATGAATCTCCATTCATCATTCTTATTCTATCATTTTGGCCTTAAAAACCCTAGCAAATGCATGTTAATAGCCTCAATTTGTGCATAATAGCATTCAATATTCATTGTTTTATTGTGTATAAATAAGGCTTTTTAAAGCCAAAATTATAGAATAAAGAGAAGAAAAGAAAAAAGGATAAAATATTGAAGATATTTTATGACCCTAAACCTAGAGATCAAGTCAAGAATTGAGTTGGTCGACAGGAATAAAGTAGGGAAGATAAGGGCAAAAAATGCAATAAAACTAATTCTTTTATTCATTATATAAGAATTTTTTTACACTATTTATTCATTATTTTTTATTCATCAAATGAATACATAAAAGATGTAGATAATAATGTAAATAAAAATACAAAATTGAGTTTGTACAAAAAATAATACACAGTGTTCATTTTATACAAATAAAAAGCCAAAAACCCAACTTCACAGACCCATATCTTTCAAATAAAAACTCGAAATATATCAAAAATCACCTCTAATTGTATATAACTCTTCACGAGCTATTTAATGACGGTGGTTTTATATTTTTTGGAGTTACAGTGTGAAAGTTAGGTTTTGGGCCCTCATTGTACATTCTTTCGATTAAAATTTTCATTTTATTCATCCCTTATTAATTTCACAAATTCATATTTTATATTTTTGTAAATATTATCTATAACATATGTGCATGTTAAAACTAGAATAAAACCAAAAAGAAAATGAAAAATAAAAAAAGTCTATGTAATTATATAGGCAAAACACCTATGATTACACCTGTATATAATAAAAGGGAAACATATTCTTTATATCTTTTATAATATTGTCTATATTATATTAAAAATATAAAATCAAAATAAAACATAATAAAATACATTAAAATAAAAGATACATATAATACATAGGTAAAATACCTATAAATATACATACATAATAAACATATCTATTTATTTAAGTGCTCAAATAACTTCATAAAAATAAAATAATAATATATTTATACTAAAAAATAAGTTATAAATGAATAAAATAAAAGAATAAAATAATAAAATAATACATACAAAATAAAAATAAAAATGTACAAAATATATGCAAATATACCTATAAATACACTAATAAAAATTAACTACTAATAAAATAAGCCAAAAAAATAAATAAAAATTATAATAAAATATTACATAAAATAATAATCAATTTTATTTTACACTCAAGGAATAATAAATCATTTTCTATTTTTAATTAATTATTCTTTAATAAATAAGGTTATTTTGTCGCCTAGCGGCCTGCGTGGACCAATCAGAGGGCTCCCTCTGTTGACCTCCGGTCAACTCAACCTCCAGCCTCTACAGCACGTCAAGTCTGTCAAATCTCGTGTTTTCTCCCTTTTTTCCCGGGCATTCCATCCATCTATTGCCCTCGCATTCTTCACACGAAATATTCATCAATAGTCCATGATACACGCCCATGCCTTGGATCTATTGTACATATCAACTATTCTTTCCATTCAGTCGGTCAAATAAGGATGCCATATGTGTATACAAATAAGAACCTCCGACCTCCATTATTATTTGGTCACTTTTCATCCCCTTAAACCCCGTGTCTCATCCAAAGTAGAGGAGACCCCCTAAGCTCGCGGTGGTGGACGGAGGGCGAAGGTGCACCCAGACAGCTGCTCCGGCATAGCCCTACTCCTTGGCCCCCAGGTCAGGTTTGAGTTGCGCTTTTACTCATATTAAGTATATTTTTATTCTAGCATTTCATTTATGTCATTAGGTTAATGGTTAGCAGATGAATCCACGATTCATCATAATAAAATATGAAAATAGAGCTTCGTTCCTGAGTAATTAGAGGCTTTTCATCATCTATTCTGCATTTTTACCATTCATGCATGTCAAATTATTATTTGCATTTTAACACTCATAATTGCATTCATAATCATCTTCACTTTTGCACCTAACTTCATGCATTTTTAACTAATTCATGCTAACTCCAAATCACCTCAAACCAACTCCATTGTGTACATATTACTAACAATATTAAAGGGAAAATACAAAAAATTGCTAACTTGAATAATTGACCCATGAGACGAAACTCCAATTTCAGACCAGACAAACTAAAGAGCCCATATCCTCCTATACAAAAAATTGCTAACTTGAATAATTGACCCGTGATACGAAACTCCAATTTCATACCAGACAAACTAAAATGTCCATATCTTCCTCATACAGTGTCCAATTTGGGTCTACTCATTTTTAAAGTAATATATATTCAATGACCTTCAAAACAAGACCAATTTCATAAAAATCGGAGCTCGTATGTGTAAGTTGGGTTTTGGGTCTCTTTTGCGTATTTTGTCTTTTACTCGTTTTGACCTATTGTTTTATGTATATAATTAACTCTTTTTCGCTTATTTATTTTTCCTTTTTATTCTTTGATGAAAGTTTTAGTAAAATCCGTAAAATCCCAAATCCAAATCAAGAGTGAAATTAAAGAAACTGACCAAGTCCGAGTGTCCGTTGCGAGTATGTACAAATTTCTCACTTTCTCTTCTTTAGTTTATTTCCCTATTTCCTTATTCCTAAAAATCCAAAAAAATAGATTGTTGTGTAAATATTTATCATTGATTTTATCGTTATTTTTCTCGATTTTTCTCTTCCTTAAAAATCACAAGAAATTAACAAAACCCAAAAATCAAGGCATTTTATGTACATAGAGTACCCCAAAATATTGTTTTACACAGATGACCACTTTTGCTCTTGGTCTCTTTATGAAAGTTGTAGATCTCATCGAGACGAGCAATTTTCATGTTGAGCACTTTTTGCTCAGAGGTTGTTTGCTATCTCTTCTAGATTTTTCTTTCATTCTAATTCTTGGATTTTTCTGGAGTTAACACGTGGCAGCTCCTGAAGCCACCGCGTGTCACTCATTTTTAAACCCCTTTATTTTTGTTTTCTATAACAAAAATCTCACCTCACGTGCCACGCACGTGAGCCTCCCTCCATCTTCTTCGGTCAAACCTCTTCGCAACCTCCACCTTCTCCATCCCGACTCCCTCTTATCTCGTCGCCGGTCTAGCGACCACCCTCGAGCGAAGCTGCAACCGACGGGGTCATCCCTACGTTATCTCCTCCTCAGCCTCCTATAAAGCAGATCTTAAACCCCTCCAGGCTGGGCATCTGCCATATCCCGATCTACAGAGAGAGTTGGAGGAGGAGTCTGTGACAGGGACTCCTTTCTCTGGCAAAATCTTAGGCACGATCCATTTCGAGCCTCCTCCAACGCCGTGGAGTCGAGGTGACAACCAAGGAGGGTCGTAGCCCAATTCCATCCCAGGCGAAATCCCCACTCCAACCACTATCTTCTTCTCTTCCTCCGTTCACCACTTTCTCTCTATTCCACTTTTCCCATCCCCTGTTTTGATCCCATTCCTCTGTTCCAAACATCGCGCCTCCGCGTGAACCTCTCCTGCACCTGAATTACGAGCCACCTCCGCACATCCCGCTCCCCTTAACTGATGATCCACCATCTAGAGGGCACTCTCCCTCGCCTCCACCACGATCCCTCGTGTAACCCCCATCTCCAGCTTGCTCTCCAGGTCGCAGAACCATCCCTTCGCCCGCACGTGAACACCTCCTTTGCAGAAACTTCTACACCAGCCACGTGTGCCTCCACCGCAAACCCCCTAGAGCCACTCTGCCTTCAGCCAGGGCCTCAGCCTTCACGCCAGCCGCGCATGGACTCCAGCGCCGACACTTGCGCCCTTCGCCGTGCAGCCAGAAGCTGTCGTTGCCTTTCGCCTGGACCAGCAACCGCCTCCTGTCCGGCTGCGCGAGAAGCTCAGCCGTTGCGAACCACCCGGGCGTGCCCAGCCACCTACGTGCGTGTGTCCAGCGGCATCGCCTCCTGTCGGATCAAACGAAGAAGAAAGGGGCAAAAGCCCCCCTCACGTGAGGAGCAGCTGCTTCTTTGGAAAATTAGGAAGAGCCCCCCCCCCCCCCCCCGAGTATCCATTAATTACGCCAGAGCCTTATCGCCATCAGCCCACGTGATTTGCACGTGTTGTCAAGGATTTTTGCACGTCAGCCCCTCCTAATCCTGGAAACTACATGTATGCCCCCGCCAGCTGATGTCACTTGCATGGCACACATCATTGGGGATCTTACAGTAAATCCCCTTGGGGTTTAGGTAATTTCAGTTTAGTCATGTCTGCATTTTTTTATAATTTCTTTTTATTTCTGCCATTGCATATAGAACCATGTGTTCTCTATTTATTTTGAACATGTATTTATCATCATTTTATTATTCTAAAAATTGCATGATGTTCTAAAACTAATTCTCTATGTTGTGGCATTTGCTTTATACTTTTATTCTTTGTGGATAATTAATAATAATTGTTCTTGTGAAAATTCATACATTTTGCCCAATCGTGCTTAAAAATTCATAGATAATTAACCACAAGTCCAAAAATTACTGAAAATTCATAGACCGTAGAATTAATTGCTATTACATTGTGCCCAAAAAGAGTTGCATTTGCATGCACAGCTTCCAATAGAAAAATCATTTCATGTATTTCATTAATTAATTTCTAATAGGTATTAAATCCAACATTTTTAGGCTTTAGGATTTTTTCTAAGATAGATCACCTCGTGATATATCTTAGATAATTTTATCTCTTGAAAATAAATAGATTTAATATTTATCATAATTAATTAGTGAAAATTTTATTGTTCTCGTTCATTTATTCAAAGAAAATTCATTTTGCATCCAAAAATTTCAAAAAACTATGAGTCAAATTTCATTGCATTTCACATTTCAGCCAAGTTTGAGGATTTTTGGAATTCATTTTATCTGAGTTTACATTTTATTCCTTGAACTTTGTCAAAATTGCATTTGTGTCTTTCATTTGCAAAAAAAAATACCAAAAAAAATCTCTCCGAAAATCAAATTTCTTGTTTGACTAAAAGACAACCTAAGGAGATAATTGTCTCCATGAGTTTGACCTTGGACTTATCCAAGTAAAAAAATTCAACCGCTCATTTTAATTTAACATTAATTAACATAGCGATTTTTGATCAATCGTGGATTTATCCGACTGCAATCGTCAATTCGATATTATTAAAAGGGAAAATCACCGGTTCTTCAAATGGTTCCATTGCCGGGGAGGCACGACTTAGGTCGTCTTTAAGAAAATCAAGTTTTTAGGTTTTCCATGCCCGGGTAGTCTGACCCCCGGTTTTTCTTGTAATTATTTCTCCATTTTCCCTTCTTTTTAGTATTTTATTTCTTTTGTTTTTGTATATTTTTTTGTGAACCTCTCTAATATTTAATCTTCTATTTGTCATGCGAGTTACCCGGTGAACTTGGAGCGGCTTTCTTGGAGGCCGACGCAACTCGAAGCGACCTACCGCCCGAAGAATTTTATTTTTGAAGAGAGAATTTTTTTATTAAATGGTATTTTTCAGTGGTTCCCGATTGGGTTCTCACGTATGTAAAAAAGACTGAACATTTTTCTGTGGTGTGTCGGTCTGTTTCACTCTCCGTTGAGGGTGGGGCCCAACTTGAGTGGTTTGTAGTACTAGGACTGCACATATGGCTATTAGAGCTATTAGGATTTTTGTTTGTGCTCGTAGGACTAGGACCACACTTTCATAAATTATACGCACTAGATCGTCTCTCATTTAGCCAAATTAAATTGTTCTATCACTCGCTAATAGAAATTCATGATCTATGTGTGATTTCTCGTGCATGCATTAGATTTATATTTTCTAGGAAAAATTCAATTCTGTCTAGCATATTGCACAAAGATTGAGAGGAGGTACAGTAAGTATTTCGAACTCAACATGCATCATTGTGTTTCCTGCTGCATGGCTTTTTCGATTCTCCCTTGATTTTCACTCACATAGGAATAAAGGAAATTGGAAGCCTGGTGTAGACGTGCATTGTTCCCACTCAAATTCAAGTGATAACCAAATTAAAACTAGGGGGCTACTAACATTATTGATTAATTAAAATTGAGTAAAATTGAAAATCATTATTTTCGGGAGAGTAACCCCGTCATTGTTTGATTTCAGGCTAAGTACAGAGAGTGTGTATAAACACTAAGATAGAGTCCAAATCCCCGCTTTCCATATCAACGTACCCCACTCTTCGCAAATATCACTAGCTGAAGTATTCGAAGTTCAATTGACCAGTACCAAGTAGCCTCTGCTTGCCTTGGCAAGTAGATAGGGGTGAACCAACGGTGCGACGCGACAAGTTGCTTAGTAACCCTCCAGGGCAAAGTGACAAGCCTTATCAGCCTCCACCTACTTCAGTAGGTAGATAGGGGGGTCCCTGAACTTTATCGGTATTAACCGAGCAAGCTTGTGATAAGAGCTAAGAGAGGAAGGGCATGGTATCTTAAGCGTCAGGTTAAACATGGGAGACACAACTGGCATTGAGCCGACTTCCCTATAGGCCATCACGTAATGCTTGCCAACGTTGCTTGAAAATCACATTTAAAATCAACTAGATTAATCTGACCCGGCTTCGGGTCCTTCACTGTGTGAGTTGGTGAAATCAGGGTTTGCAATTGTGTATTGAATTGAGTGACAGTGCACTTGCTCACAAAGATCATGGTCTCGCAAATCTTTCTTCAATACATTCGAAGATGACAGGATATTGGCATGCATACCCAAACTCCACGGGTTGCACTCACATGACAAATTCCTAATCATCATTTCCATTTCCTTTCCAGAGGAACCCTCTCTTTGAGGTAGTTTCTCCCCAGCCACCATTCTCTTCACCCACCCACCCACCCTTGGTTGAAACTTCAAAATAGAACCGCTCACAGAATCGAACATATTCTTTGAAGACACAATGGAGAGAGCAGACTCGAGGATGAATATTGGCGTAATCAACTTTGATAGAGGAACTCGATTCCCGATTACGTATGAAAATTCACTGTTTGAACCAACCTCTACTCGGGAAGATCCACAACCCGATATGACCACTTTTCCTTTGATCACAAAGATGACAATCAAAGTCAAGGAAATTGGACTCATGACCAAACCCTAATTAAAGAAGCTGACTATATCTCGGTTCAAGAGAAAATACCAATGTTGCGGCATACCGAGCATAGTCACTCAAGTTCAAGTCATGAGACGATAATGGATGGCATAGCTCGGATCAATAAGAGGACCGAGGTTTTGACCGAACAATTTGATAATGTCATCCAAATAGTTAAAGACATGATCATCAACCAAGAAGAATCGAGACAATCATAGAACGAACCGGAAACTCATCAGGTGCCTGAATTCCACATACAAACACCACAGATCATTGACCCTCCTACTGACTTAGTGAAAATTCCAAAAAATTGAAATTTTGAAAAATTAAAAAAAATGGACAACATAAATACGGAAGCATTTTGCAAAAGTCTGATCTTGGAGCTTCTATTAATCAAGGCCATAGAGTATGTTCCCGATCTTCGGAGATTTGTGAAGAGTCGATTATCACCTAAGAAGACGTGAAAGAAAAGATCTAGAACAGAATATCATTTAATCACTATGGCGAGTTCATTGGTGCTGACCCAGACAAACAAAGTCCAGAAAGTCAAATGGTTGTCCAAAATGACATGTGAAATTGAGAATATTGAGTTTAATAGTGTTTCGATTGACGACGATTCTATAGTGAATATCCTCCCGAAGTCCTTGTTAACAGACTCGAACTCTAACCACTCAGAAAGACTCGAGTGATCGTTAAGTTTCCTGACCAATCTATAAAAAGACCAAGAGGAATCATTTCCGTCGCCACTAGTTTCCAAGGTGTCATACATAGAATGGACTTTATTGTCTTGGACATTGAACACCAAGGAGAATTATCTCAGTCAACCATTATTTTGAGAAAGCCGTTTCTAGCTTCTACTAGAGCGACTATTAATTGTGAGACTCAAGATATCATTTTCCCGAACACAAATCAAATTGATCAAATTCTCGAGGACACACCAAACCTTGAGACAACCGAACAAGAAACCGTCAGTCATGATATAGAAGATTCCTCATATGTTCATACCTCTCCACTTATCACAGACTCAAATGAAGGAGAGACATCTTATGAAACAACTGACGAGTCTACAAAGGTGAACAAAATCAACCGAGACACGCCTGATTCACCACACCCGGACAGAGCTATATCAGATCTCCCTGAGTCCACAGACGTAAAGCCAACAGAGAGTAAATACACAGGACGTGTGCTGACCCTACAAGAATATTATTATTTATATGGAGACTCATCTAATAAGAAACTCATGGGCAGCACTTCACAAAGAATACCTTATGAACCAACTAAAAATATCACTTTCAGTATTTCAGATAAAATATCTTTTGAGGACTACTCATCAGATTCGGAGGATAAGAGCAGTATGAGAGAGCTCAGTTCGGAGAATCTAGAGCCTAATCGGAATAAGAAGTCATATATCGACCCACATTGGACCTTCCCTGTCTCTCCTTATTATTCGTCTAAGGCAGATTTCCCTGGTTCTATTCAATATACAGGAACAATACATTATGACCAAACCGACACTTGTTCATCTTAATATTCAGAGGAAGAAAAGATTGACCTAAAAATCGAGCGGGTTCTAAGAAAAAAGCTCAAAAATAAAAATTGGAGTGACGTGACCTTTGATTATTATCCCAATGACAGCTCCGACGGTGGCTGGGAATCGTCTGATTCATCTTCTTCCAATCAATATTCCCTTCCACCACATTTCTTGAAAAAGATCGGTCGTAAACCGCCTTGATCATCAGCCAACCTTTCCCTCGCCCCCATCGGTTCTCTTGTATATTTTCTTCCTAGACTTAGGCCAAGGCCTAAGTATAAGGGGGACCGATGCCATATGTATTTATTCATCATTCTACTCCTCAAATCGTTCTGTATATTCTCCAAATCTCATCGGTTCTTATACTCACTCTTGTCCTATACCTAGGCTGACCAGAGTATAAGTATAGGGGGACCGATGCCCGCCTATCTATATCCATCCATTTCTCTTCTTTACCTCAACCGCTCCATTTCTTCCTCTTCTTCTTCTATACTTAGGCTGAGCAGAGCCTAAGTATAGGGAGGCGATTGACTTCTTTTTCTATTTGTATTTTTCTCTCTACACTTAGCACGAGCTTTGTCTTCTTGTCGCTTCTTGTGCTCTGAGGACATAGCACTTGCTAAGTATAGGGGGCTTGTATATATTACATATATACTTTACCCATAGCTCGTACTTTCATGTATTTTCGTATATATTAATTACTGGATGGGTAAAACAAAAACATTTAAAAAAGAAGAAAACAAAACAAAACAAAAAATACACACACACACGCACAAAATAAAAAATAATCTCCCTTGCATATCATTACTGCATTCATATCAAAAAAAACATCTTGCACCTCATTTTTCACCTCATATGCATCTGCATTTCATTTTGCATATCTAGCATATGTAAAGTGGAAAGTTATTGGGTTCTGAACCGAGTTGTGAGTAGAAGTGGAGAGTGGACTTAATCTGGCCTTAATCTACCTAATTTCTAGAGGAACTTCACCGAGAAATAAGCTTTTAGAAGCTTCAGGACTTTTGACTTAATTCTTCAATTTCCGCATGACAATGTACAGTCATTGACTCTTAGTGTCTAACCTGTTCTCCTAATTATGGGTATAGCTTTAGAGTAAGGAATAAACATGTTCTCTCGCACTATGCACTTAGCTCAACTCGGACGGGATGTTGGAAGACTGTGTGAGTCTCTTTTCTGGTAGCATGGACATCTAAAGACCGGAGTATGGGTTGAAATAAAGCTTCGGAAAAGGGATGGACGATTGGATACAATTTTTTCTAAGATCCCAAAATATGTACAGAAAAAAGATTATCCGTAGGGGCACAAAAAGATCCATGCAGAGTTACAAAAACTCCATACCAAAAAGAAGCCAAATTACCAAATAAATATCTGACCAAAAAGGTCCAAGCTTCAAAAAACCTACAGATCTTAGTGAAGACTTGGCTAGACTAGTCAGCTTCACAAGGAGAGGTGACTACATTGGTTACCCTCCAGTTTTTTTCTCGTTCTTCTAACTTCTCCCCCTTTCGATTGTGAACACGGCGCGACAAACCTTAGAAGGAAATACCTGACTCCCCGAGGACGAGTTACTTGGAGAGGGGTTTGCATGGTCGTCCGGTATTCTTGATGGGGAGAGCTAAAAACTTTCACACATATGAGATAGTTGTTCAATGTTCATGGGATATGCTTTGGGAGAAGGATTGATCTAAGATGACTTCTGAGCCGAATCTGCTACAATGATATATAGAACTTGAGGACTGTTGATTTTAAAATCCTAAGTCTCATAGAAGTTCCGCCATACTATTAATCCAAAGGTCAGGTCTAGCTCCATTTTCACCTTTTGTTCATGACTTTTGTATAGAACCCAAAATCATTTCACTTTTGCATTCCTTTTTAGTTGCTCGGGGACGAGCAAGGTTTAAGCATAGGGGGTTGATGAATCCATGATTCATCATACTAAAAGATGAAAATAGAGCTTCGTTCCCGAGTAATTAGCGGCATTTCATCATCTATTCTGCATTTTTATCATTCATGGATGTAAAATTAATTTTTGCATTTTAACACTCATAATTGCATTCATAATCATCTTCACTTTTGCATCTAACTTCATGTATTTTTAGCTAATTCATGCTAACTCCAAATCACCTCAAACCAACTCCATTGTGTACATATTATTAACAAGATTAAACGAAAAATACAAGAAAATACTAACTCAAATAATTGACCGGTGAGACAAAACTCCAATTTCAGACCAGACAAACTAAAATGCTCATATCTTCCTCATACAATGTCTGATTTGGGTCTACTCACTTTTAAAGTAATACATATTCAAAGACCTTCAAAACAAGACCAATTTCATAGAAATCGGAGCTATGTGAAAGTTGATTTTTGGGTCTCTTTTGTGTATTTTGTCTTTTACCCATTTTTTACCTATTGTTTTATGTACATAATTAACTATTTTTCACTTATTTCTTTTTCCTTTTTATTCTTTGATGAAAGTTTTAATAAAATTCGTAAAAATCCAAATCTAAATCAAGACTGAAATCAAAGAAACTGATCAATCCGAGTGTCCGTTGCGAGTCTGTACAAATTTCTCACTTTCTCTTCTTTAGTTTATTTCCCTATTTCCTTATTCCTAAAAAACAAAAAAAATTAGATTATTGTGTAAATATTTATCCTTGATTTTATCGTTATTTTTCTTGATTTCATCTTCATTAAAAATCACAAAAAATCAACAAAAGGCAAAAATCAAGGTATTTTATTTATATAGAGTACCCCAAAAATATACTTTGCACAGGTGACCTCTTTTGCTCTTGGTTTCTTTATGAAAGTTGTAGATCTCATCAAGACGAGCAATTTTTGTGTTGAGTGCTTTTCGATCCGAGGCCGTTTTAGATCTCTTCTAGATTTTTCTTTCATTAAAATTCTTGAATTTTTCTGGAGCTGACACGTGGCAGCTCCTGGAGCCGCCACGTGTCACTCGTTTTTAAACCTCTTTATTTTCGTTTTCTATAAAAAAATCTAAAAAAATCTCACCTCATGTGCCACCCACGTGAGGCCTCCCTCCATCTTCTTCAGTCAAACTTCTCCGCAACCTCCGCCTTCTCCATCCCGACTCCCTCTTATCTCGTCGTCGGCCTAAAGGCCACCCTCGCGCGAAGCCGCAACCACCGAGGTCGTCCCTATGTTATCTCCTCCTCAGCCTCTTATAAAACAGATCTTCAACCCCTTCAGGCTGGGCATCCGCCATATCCCGATCTACAGAGAGAGTTGGAGGAGGAGTCTATGATAGGGACTCCTTTCTCTGGCAAAATCTCAGGCGCGATCCATTTCGAGCCTCCTCCTCTGCCGTGGAGTCGAGGCGACAACCAAGGAGGGTCGTAGCCCACCTCCATCCCAGGTGAAATCCCTACTCCAACCACTATATTCTTCTCTTCCTCCGTTCACCACTTTCTCTCTATTCCACTTTCCCTTCCCCTGTTTTGACCCCATTCCTCTGTTCCAAACATCGCGCCCCCGCGCGAACCTCTCCTGCACCTGAATTACGAGCCACCTCCGCACTTCCCGCTCCCCCTAACTGTCGCTCCACCGTCTAGAAGGAGCGCTCCCTCGCCTCCACTACGACCCCACGTGTAGCCCCCATCTCCAACTTGCGCTCCAGGTCGCAAAACCATCCCTTCGCCCGCACGTGAACACCTCCTTCGCAGAAGCTTCTACGCCAGCCCCGTGTGCCTCCACCGCGAACCCCCTGGAGCCTCTCCGCCTTTAGACAGGGCCCCTGCCTTCACGCCAGCCACGCGTGGACT
This sequence comes from Ottelia alismoides, assembly GCA_037367405.1. NCBI lineage: Eukaryota > Viridiplantae > Streptophyta > Magnoliopsida > Alismatales > Hydrocharitaceae > Ottelia > Ottelia alismoides. The sequence goes on from JAZKJV010002773.1 coordinate 831,672, forward strand.
CCAGCTCCGACACTTGTGCCCTCCGCCGTGCAGCCAGAAGTTGTCGCCGCCTTTTGCCTGGACCAGCAACCGCCTCCTTCCCGGCCGCGCGAGAAGCTCAACCACCGTGAACCACCCACGTGCGCGTGTCCAACAGCGTCGCCTCCTGTCCAATCAAACGAAGAAGGGGCAAAAGCCCCCCTCACGTGAGGAGCAATTGCTTCTTTGGAAAATTAGGAAGACACCCCCTGAGTATCCATCAATTGCGCCAGAGCCTAATCGCCATCAGCCCACGTGATCTGCACGTGTGGTCAAGGATTTTTGCACAGCGGCCCCTCCCAATCCTGGAAACTACATGTATGCCCCCGCCAGCTGATGTCACTTGCATGGCACGCATCATTGGGAATCTTGCAGTAGCTCCCCCTGGGGTTTACGTAATTTCAGTTTAGTCATGTCTGCATTTTTTATAATTTCCTTTTGTTTCTGCCATTGCATATAGAACCATGTGTTCTCCATTTGTCTTGAACCTCTATTTATCATCATTTTATTATTCTAAAAATTGCATGATGTTCTACAACTAATTCTCTACATTGTGGCATTTGCTTTATATTTTTATGCTTTATGGTTTAATTAATAATAATTGTTCTTGTGAAAATTGATATATGTTACCCAATCACGCTTAAAAATTCATAGATAATTAACCATAACTCCAAAAATTGCCAAAAATTCAAAGATCGTAGAATTAATTGCTAATTACATTGTGCCCAACAAGAGTTGAATTTGCACACACAGTTTCCTCTAGAAAAATCATTTTATGTATTTCATTAATTAATTTTTAATAGGTATTAAATCCAACATTTTTAAGGTTTAAGATTTTTTCTGAGATAGATCACCTCGTGATATATCTTAAATAATTTTATCTTCTGAAAATAAATAGATTTAATATTTATCATAATTAATTAGTGAAAATTTCATTATTCCCGTCCATTTATTCAAAGAAAATTCATTTTGCATCCAAAAATTTCAAAAAAAAATTCATTGCATTTCACATTTTGGCCAAGTTTAAGGATTTATGGAATTCATTTGATCTAAATTTACATTTTAGTCCTCGAACTTTGTCAAAATTGCATTTGTGTCCTTCATTTGCATAAAAAAATACCAAAAAAATATCTCTCCGAAAACCCGGGTTCTTGTTTGACTAAAAGACAACCTAAGGAGACAGTTGCCTCCCTGAGTTCGATTTTGGACTTACCCAAGTAAAAAAATCCAACTGCTCGCTTTATTTTAACATTAATTAATATAGCGATTTTTGATCAATCATGGATTTATCCGACTGCAACGAAATCGTCAATTCGACATTATTAAAGGGTAAATCACCGGTTCTTCATTAGCTTAGTTAGTTAGCGTAATTAGGTGAATCGTAGTTCGTTGGAGCTCTGCTCCGGTAAACGATTTCACGATGCTCACGACCGTTGACCACCCTCATTTCTTCCTCATATGCTTCTCCATCTTCCAGCCACCCTAGACCTCCTGGAACCTCTTCCGTTCCGCGAATCGACGCTCCCCTCTGCCACCTCGTCGGAAGTGTCTCTGCCCGCACTACCTATCACCCATTTCACCACCAATAAAGCCCATGGTCCCTTGGTTGTGTTTGTTGAGTTGTATTGCAGGTGCTGGAGGCTCAAAAGACTCCTCTAGGAGACGATTTTGAAGATCAAAGAGGTCCCTGGAGCCCCCCTTTTTCTAGAGCTTGCCAGGTCTCTTTATGGTCTCCCAGACCTCCGTGCAACTACCATTACCTATGGACCACCTCCCGGACGAGTAAAGCCTATCGCCATCGAAGAAGAACGCTAGAGGAGGGAGGAAATCGAGGACAAAGCTTGGCAAGAAGCCCTTCTTCCCTATTCTTCGCGGAGAGCAGTTGCCGTCTGATGGAGCCCTCCGCTCCAGTTTGATTCCCAGTCGTCCGATCGAGCTGCCCCTTCACCGTAGATCTTAGCCACGAGATCTAATCATCACTGTCGGACCGCGATGCATCATCGGCCGCTGGATGAGCGACATGTGGCAAGTGAGAAGATCAGCATTGTAGGATGGCACGTATATATGGGGTAAATTGCATATCTCGCCCTGCCTTTTTTGTATTTATTATTTAGCCCTGTAAATAAAGTTAGCCGTTTAAAATAAAATGGATAATTTGCAAATGCCCCCCTGTACTTATTTTATTTGCATTTGGGTCCAGTCCATGTCACCTCACGAGCAGTCCCACGTGAGGTGGCAAAATTGCATGTAAGCCCCTGTTAGTTTGTATTTAATATTGAGTCTAATAAATTGAAAAGCAAGTTATATATTTTTGTGAAAATTTCTTGGAGGTCCCTGAACTTTTTGATAATTACATTTTGGTCCCTCCTAGGCTGCGTCACGTGTAGTCCCACGTGACATGTAATTTGCATGTATGCCCTTGGCATTTTTGTAATTATTTATTAGTCTAATAAATTCTTAAATACGTTGTATATTTCTGGTATAATTGCATAGAGCCCCCTGATGTTTATTTAATTTCGACTTATGCCCCTACTAGGACATGTATTTTTGATGTTTTTATCTATTTATTAAAAATAACTAATGTGCTCCTAAAAATCCACAAAAATAAGATTAGACGCTCCATGCATTGTACTTTCACGCCATGTGTCAGCTTTGCATTTTTTGCGTTTAATCTATTTATTAAAATTAAAAAGGAGCCTAAATAATCCCTATGTAATTTATAAAATACCAAAAAAATATAAAAATGTTTTGAAAAATTCCAAAAAAGTTATATATAGTATATTTTAGTAATTATTGAGTCTAGAAAACAAAAACCCTTTAAATAGCAAAATAAACTGATAAAAATCAGAAAGATCGAAAATCCAACAAAAACATAAAATTCTATAAAAATACCAAATATATTTTTCTATTTTAAAATTATCTATATGTTATTATTTATCTATTAAAGTTAATTTGGATAATTTTAAGAACTATTTATTATTTTTAAAACCCAAATTAATTTTGAATTATTTATTAATCACTTATTTGGGATATTTTTTGACTTTAAAAATACATAAAAATTAGTAAAAATTCTAGAAAAATAAAAAATTAGAAAAATATGTAAATCATAAAAACATTATATTTATTGAATTTTATTTATTTTACATGTTTTTATTTGTATAGTATCTATATATACCTTATATTGTATTTATATACATATATATATTATATTTAAATTTAAAAAAGAAATATAAAAATTGAAAAATATAAAAAGAAAATACAAAATTACAAAATCAAAAATAAAATTAAAAAATATAAAATTAAAAACCCACAAAAATAATAAAATGGACAATAGACAAAAGACGGAAATTTTACGCATTGTATTTTGCCTCCTTCTACCGTTTGCTCCCAGTGTTCGACCTCTACACATGCTTGCATGCTATACACGTTGTTGTAGAGTTATAATAAGTTTTAACTCGTATTTTTGATATTCATTGATTTATTATGATTGTGGGTTAATGTTGATTAAAGTAGGGTTTGATTGAGTGGTCATCTCAGCGACACTAATTGAGTTTGATTAGCAGACTCTCGGGAAATCCTCCTTATGAGGACCACACTCTGTTTGTACGAAGGAACGGTGACAAAAAGGTGTATTCTTTTAGTATATGTAGATGACATGATTATTACAGGGGATGACGAGGTGGAACTTCTTAAGATAAAGAAAATAATTGCAACGGAATTTGAATTGAAAGAATTAAGGAAGCTAAAGTACTTCCTAGGTATTGAGATGGCTTGATCTCCAGGGGGTATGTTTCTAACTCAAAGAAAATACGCTCTTGATTTGCTAAAGGAATGTGGTATGTAGACCTACTACTATCCCTATTGAGGCAAATCATAAACTTACTAAAGAAGATGGTGAGCTCCTCATTGATGCAGGAAAAGGGAGATATCAAAGATTGGTGGGAAAATTGATTTATCTTACCCTCACAAGATCAGATATTACCTACGACGTAAACATGGTAAGTCAATTGATGCATGCTCCAACCACCTCTCATGCTAACATAGTGAATAGAATTCTAAGCTACATAAAAGGATCACTAGGAAAATGGCTTATGTTCAAGAAAAATCTTGAAGTTACAATTGATGGATACACTGATGCTGATTGGGCTAGTTCTGTGGATGATAGACGATCCACTTTAGGGTATGCGATATATTTGAGCGATATAAATGTGGTTTCAAGATCGAGTGGTGAAGCTGAGTATTGTGCTCTTGCAAATGGTGCCTCTGAAATTCTATGGCTAAAAATTCTGTTAAATGACTTGGATATCAAAGTGTATGCTGATGAAGATGTTTCGTGATAACAAAGCTGAAATAAACTTGGCCAACAATCTTGTAATGCATGATAGAACAAACCATGTGTAGATAGACAAACATTTCATCCGTGAGAAGATTGATGATGGAATGTTGTGCCTTCCTTAGTTGAAGTCTACCAATTAGGTTGCTGATCTTTTTCACAAAGGGACTACCTACTGTGCCATTTGAGATAAATGTGGGCAAGTTGGGCATGGCGAACATGTATGCCTAACTTGAGGGGGAGTGTTGAGTGATTTAATGGGTAAAATGGATCTTGAGATGAGGGACCATTTACCCATCATTTATTTATTGTACTTATCTCCCCTTTATTTAAAAATAATAGAGTGAAGAGAGATCCCTAATCTCTGGAGAGGGAGGTTAGGGTTTGTGTGTGTCCTCGTGGTTTTTCCCTTATTGTATGATTTTCCACATAATCATGGCTTTATAGCATTTCTTCTTTAGTCTCCATCACATTATCCACTTCCTTTCGTCTGCTATAAGTATGACCAAATTGACCTCTATCCTCGTTATATTCTTTTCTATTTTGCTCACTGTCATCCCTTACATGGATATTCTCATGTATATCGCCAAGAAAGTAAATTCCCTTCTCATTGTTCTCAAAATCTATATTGACATACTCCACATGAGAAAATTTTTATCTAAACCCATATGTTCAATAAAGGGGGCATGTGTACAATAAATAAATGATGGGTAAATAGTCACTCATCCCAAGATTCATTTACCCATTAAACCACTCAACATTACCCAAAAGAACACCCCATAAGTAACCAAACTCTTGATCTATCTATTTTGTTATTGTGAAGTTTTAATTACCCTGTGTACTATACGTTTTCATGTTTAAAATGAAGGTATAATAAAAAAACATAGATATGAGTTATCTACCATATGTAAATTTCAATAATTAATTATACATCATTTTTTTGCAGTCAAGTAAAATACATATTAAGTTCATGGGAGACTGGATGGCTGTTTGTGAACCGTCGATGGATTTAGATAGATTTTAGGCTGTATACATCGTATCTCTTTGCATAATGACATGTAAAGTCCAGCTCGTCCGATTTCTCAAGCTCGCTAACAAACGTGAAATGCTAAACTGGATCCTCCTGCAAGAAGCGTTGGATTATAAAAGAGCGTTGGCTTTTTCAAGCTAGATTTCAAGCCATCAACTTTCTATAAATATTATATTATAGAGTAGATTAAAAAAATTTCTGAACTATACACTCAATTTTAATATTATGCATGAACTTTAAGGGTAATAATGTAGTACTAAACTTCAAGAGTTGTCTCAATATAATCCTTGACTATTAAAATATATGATTGGAAAGATGAAATGATCAAGTAAATTTCAATACTAAAAGATCAAATGTTACCTTAAAAAGTTTAGATAGGATAGTGAAATCATGTGTAGTTTACTCTAAATTATATAGAATTAAAATAAGCACGAAGAAGGAACAAATATCGAGAAAGGTAGCGGTTGTATACGTCTTGTCAGCCCACCTGACATCTGATAAAAGAGCGGGGGCCAAAACCAAAACAAAAAGAACATAGCACATGTTTTTTTGACCACTGTGCAAATTTACCAAACAAAGGGAAGAAAAAGGAGGGGAGGGGGAAGAATGGGTGGTATGATGGCATCCTATCATGTTTGGTTGTGTTTAATAGGCGTGTGACACTGACATGCACCCACAAAGCAATCACATACACAGAGAGAGAGAGAGGAGGGGGAGGGGTGCGCGTCTGATCATGGGAGGAGAGGGGGTAGTGGTGCTGCTGCTGTTGCAGATGCGAGCACCTGTCCCCTTTGCCGTCGTGAACAGCAACAGTGGCGCAGCGAGCCCTCCGGGGGTGCCCTGCAGCCATAAAAGCTATCTAGGCTTTATTCGGATTCTCGCACTTTGGATTCTATATCCCTACACTTTTGTTCTCTTTTGGGAAATCCAAGTATTCAAACGGGAAGATGGACGAGGACGTGGACGACTTCAATTTGCATGGACCGCCCAAAGGCTGGTCGAGCTCACGGGCAACCCATGGACGTGGAATAACTGCTCTGTGTATGTGGTAGAGAGTTGCCTCGTTTCTTTCTTCCTTCTCTCCCGCTTGCAGGCAGAGACAGAGAGAGAGAGAACAAACTGACTGCCAGGTGATTATGAGCCTCGATTGCAGAAAAGACGCCCTTATTATGACGTGAATGATTGCTTGGCTAACGAATCTCTGTTATTTATGATTGCGTTGGTCATGTTAAAACTGACCCGATTTATTCATTTTTATGAACTTGAATCGAAGTGGGATCTTTTGTTGTTGCTTCTTGCATGCTATCAGAGAAGAATGTAGGACAAGCTTGGCCGATCGATATCCTTTCCATAACGGTTTAGATTAAACATCGCTGTTTGTATACTCTGATCACCCATTTCAAAACTATAACTCTGATCATGCATTCAAGTCGGTTTTACACGCTGGTCTGCCTATATAAATTGCTTAGAATTAGGGTTCTGAACGTTGGACCTTTTCAAATACTTACATTTTTGTACCATAGAACCTTGTAAGTTCATCCGGTAAATTAGGAAAAAAACCATCATTGATATTATTAAATATTTAGACAAGCAAGGTAATGCAAACGGTGTGCTTGTCCCAGTGGCTCTGCCTTTGCTCATGTAGCACTTGCTCGCAAGCAGCATTCTACAGTGCAGAGAATTTTAATACCCATATTTTTTACCGTGTCACGGTGAATCACGGAAAAAGAATATTGATTACAAATTTTCCTCCTTTATATAAGGACCACCGTACTATACGTTGGAACATGGCATTTGGAAATAAAAGGTTAGAATAGCTTAAGATATGCCTTAAATTCCATCCGCACAAATGGACGGCGAGAAAATTGAAGTATTCTCTTCAGTTCACATACAAGAAGTCTCCTATTTTGAACGGTTTGTGCATTTACGATAAAGCAAAGCATTTATATACGTAAAGACTTTACTTAGAGGTACACCACCTGCTTACCAACTGCAAGCATAGAGATGTAAATGTGTAAACAACAAGTTTCGAGAAATGTGTAAAATCTCACAAATGGTCTTAACCATGGAAGGACATATCGATATCGATATCGTTTCGATATCGTGTCGATATCGATATATCGGCGATATATCGCCGATATATCGCCGATATATCGCTATATCTAGGAATCTTTCTGAAGAAAATGCCTGAAATCGGATATATCGATTTCGATATCGATATCGTGTCGATATCGATATATCGGCGATATATCGCCGATATATCGGGATACGGCCTTCCATGGTCTTAACTAGAGAGAGAGACAGACAGAGACATGTCTTCCAAATCAGACGTACTAAATTAATTACTCTTTGAATAGAATTACTTTGTCAAGAATCATACATAATACATGGATAATAAATTAAAAAATAAAGAATTCAAGAAAAAAGATTATATTTTTGGGTAAGTAGAAAAAGGATTCCAACTATGTCTCGATTCCCAATTAAAGACCTCATTTTTTCAATTGTACTCTAGAGATGTCTGATCTTCCGTGGCCATTATATGTTGACATTAAACTCCCAAGTTGAAAGTTTAAACCACTATTTGATACACCTAAAAAATGATGCATGTAATTGCAAATCAAGACATAGTTGGGATCCTTTTTTATACTTTACTCTATTATTTTCTTTGTGACAATAACAACCTAATTTGCAGGCTGGCTAAAGTGGAGAGGAGCCTCCGCTGTTCTTTGTGATAAGAAAATTCCTTTAAAAATTAAAGGAAAGTTTTACAAAGCAGCCGTGAGACCTGCTATGCTTTATGGTTCTGAATGTTGGCCTGTGAACCATAGACATGTGTAGAGAATGGTTGTAGCAGAAATGAAAATGCTAAGATGGATGTGTGGATATACACGTAAAGATCAGATTCGGAATGATGCAATTAGAAAGAAAGTTGGTGTAGCTCCGATCGAGGATAAGATGCGAGAAACCGCTTAAGATGGTTTGGTCATTTGCAAAGAAGGTCAACTGATGCACCGGTTAGGAGATGCGAGTGTTGGGATGTTGAGCCGGCTAAGAGAGGGCGAGGACGGCCCAAGAAGTGTTGGAAAGAGACTATACGAAGGGATCTTAGCTTTTCGGATATAAGTCCGAGATTGACCCAAGATAGATCTGAATGGAGGCGAAGAATCCATGTAGCCGACCCTACTTAATTGTGGGAAAAGGCTTTGTTGTTGTTGTTGTTGTTGTGACAATAACAACCTAATGTGATGGTTTCTATTAGCTAAAGATTACAGGAACCAGTTTGGTATCTTTCCCGGACAATCACTTGCTGTAGAACGAATTAACGCCTTCAATCCTTGAAGAAAAAGACAATACTCTCAAAACAAACTGTAGAAACTATAGGAGAGTGATGGGACAAATCCAAAGCAAAGCAATCCCACTATCGTCTCCTTCCGAACAGGCAGTAGCCTCGTGTTCCACCTCCACGCCCAACATGACCCTACCAAAACGAGGTCACAGCATGAGTAGGAGAGTAGATTAGAAAAGCATCCATCCACCCTTAGCAGTCGCTTTGTTTTCAAAGCAAGTACATCCATTCCTGCTGCTTGAAATAAAGCACTTTCTTGGCTCGCATAAGCATTGTTCCGGGCATTTCCCCCAAATATAAGCAAGCAGTCCATCCAAATCCCAACGTCCGGACGGATCACTGTAAAGCAGAGCAAAGAGAAACAAGGAAAAAGCGAGCGATTCCTGTAGCTCATTCAATGACAAAACAGGCACGGTTGGGGGGACCTTGTTACTTACATTTCATCACGTATTTATATTCTTCCCGTCACACACATGACACCCTCTTGCCATTTGCCAGCGCCAACATCGAAAGGCTAGGCACCACCACTAGTCTCCCCCCCTCCTGTCCTGCCCCCCCAATTATTACGGTGAGCTCCAACTTAGTCTGTGCATTTCTGCCAGCACTGGAGCGGGTGCGCCGATAAAAGCGGCACCTCCGGCAGAAGCTGCAGCGGTATCAGCGAGGGTCATTGTTGCTGCTGCTGCTGTTACTGCCAGCTACAGTCGTACGGAACAGATAGGACCAACCCGCACCCCCACCCCCAACGTTTTAGCATGGTGCAGTATGAATGGACTCCCTCTCCTGCTTTTGACCCCCCATCTCCCCATTTTGGCAAAACCTGATGGCTTTCTTACCACCGTCATAGACATTCCCCCCCTCACTCCACTCAGCTAAATTAAACTTCGAATTCCCTCTCGCCTTCTCCTGCTCGATGGGGATCGACCTCAACACTATAGACGAGGACGATGGAGCGGTTGTCGAGGAGGAGCCCTCGCCGTCGCCGTCGCCCTCTCAGACCTCCTTCTCGTCTTCCTCCTCCCCCGCGTCTCCCCCTCCGCCGCCGTCTACTTCCTCTTCTGTGTGCCTGGAGCTGTGGCACGCCTGCGCGGGGCCGCTCATATCGCTGCCGAGGAAGGGCAGCGTGGTGGTCTACTTGCCGCAGGGGCACCTGGAGCGCGACTCCGCCGCCGCTCTCCTCCAGCACCACCCCGACGTCCCCCCGCACGTCTTCTGCCGCGTCGTCGACCTCAAGCTCCATGTGCTTTATCACGATCCTCTTCATTACATTTCACCTACGGCGACGCTAACTTTGCGCGTTTGTTGCCGCAGGCGGAGGCGGCGACCGACGAGGTCTACGCGCAGCTCTCCCTTGTGGCTGATTGCCAGGTTTGTTCTACCTCTCTGTCTTTGGCTCTCTGTTGCTGTTTTTCTATACGGCATTGTGTTGGAATGCGCAGGATGTTGAGAAGCAGCTGAAGGAAAGGGAGTTCGACGACGGCGATGGGAGCGATAGCCCTTCGAAGCAGAGCTGCACACCTCACATGTTCTGCAAGACTCTCACCGCGTCCGACACGAGTACGCACGGGGGATTCTCGGTCCCTCGTCGCGCGGCCGAGGACTGCTTCCCGCCACTGGTGAGGATCTGAATTTTTTTGTGATTTGGATGGGTTGGGTTCGGATTCCAGTGAGCAAGTGATCGTCTACCGCAGGACTACAAGCAGCAGAGGCCTTCGCAGGAGCTCGTTGCCAAGGATCTACATGGTGTGGAGTGGAGGTTCCGCCACATATACAGAGGCATCTTTCTGTACCCTCCTCTCCCTTGTCCTCTTCTGCGGGCATTTGTCGCGCTCTACTTTACTGGTTCCGAAAGGCTTGTGTCTATTGCCTCCAGTGTTTACTGTTTGACGTAATCTCGGTGCTGAGCGGATGTGTTTCTGAACTAAGTTTTCGATCATCTGCCTTCTCGCAATACTAATGAAAGATTTGATAATTTGGTCTCTGATGTATATTATGAGCAGTGTTTGTCGATGAATGCCAAAATAGCCCCGTAATAAGCAGTCAGTGCGCTATAATTACCAATAAACTGCAGTTTCAAACGGTCTAATTCAGGTCAACATTTAGCATGAACCAGCTATGTTTGGATGCAACTGTTGATTGTAGCTGTACTTACTATTGGAGTATTGTTCAATCATAGTCTTGTCATTTGCATCTATGATCATTTGGGTGCATACAGCTGATAAATTTGTACCATATCAAGCTTCTATTGTAAATATACCTTCGTGATAATTGGTCTTTCATATCAACCATAGTCTCTTGAAAGTACTATTTTTTTGCAGGTCAGCCTCGCAGGCATCTTCTAACAACAGGATGGAGTGCGTTTGTGAACAAAAAGAAGCTTGTTTCTGGGGATGCTGTTCTATTTCTTAGGTAAGTGCTATCCTAGAATAGACTAGTATAATAAATGCTTTCGCTTTTTCTGAGACGTGCTGTTTGTGGAAATCAAATAGGGGCATTGACGGAGAGCTCAGATTGGGGATCAGGAGAGCAGCTCAGCTCAAGATAAGTGCTCATTTTCCAATGGCGTATGGCGAAGGCATGAGCCATGCTTCTTTTGCTGATGCGACCTCTGCCATATTGAAGAAGAGCATGTTCCATGTTTACTATAATCCAAGGTATGCTAATAATGGGATTTTATCATGTGCATGTAGTTACTAAGATGCTTTCTATTGATTCCTTTTGCAATTATAACACGTCAAGATAGATAGCAAAATATGCTTTTTGCCTGAGTTTTCATTTAAGTGATTTCTTTATGCCTACATAATGGAGAAAAGAATTAAAACCTATTTGAAAGGTTTGTTTACTTCGATCACTTTCTTTTGCTTATGTGAATGCAATCTTCTCATTTCTATCTACGCGTTGAGAATTGTGTTTGCCTTTGATATATAGTGGGGTTAGCACGATCCATGAACAAATGGCTCTTGATATCCTGCAATTTTTTTCTTTTATAATAATCTGCCTGGTTGCAATTACCCTCATCTTATCTATAAAAGGGGCCGTACATTTTCATATTAAGATGCATTTCCAAGTGCTGAATAGCAAGATTGCTTCAAATATTTAGCATATAATGTTTGTGGTTGTAGATGCTTACGCTATAATTTACGAGTAACAAACTTTAAAGCTTGGATGCTATGCCAAACTAAAAAAGCCTCTTCTAGGTAACATGGTTATTAGCTTTAGAAAGTCGGGTCTAGTGTGTAATCTCAAACTTTTTAGAGGTGTTTTATCTCCTTTTGAGCAGCGAACTCCAACTCTACTTATGCAAAAGGTTGTAACAACAATATATAATAGTAGGTTATTTACTATGTTATCTCAATTCTGAACCCTTCATAGAATTTATGTCTTTATGCTACCACTAATTCTGACACCCATCTCATTCTCATCACATTTCTCATCAATTTTCCTCCTCTTTACTTGTCACTATGCACACAAACATCCATGAAGAAGACAAATCCATGTGGAATCCCTACCCACAAAAGGAAAACAATCACCAGGGAGGTTTATCGATCACCTCTCATGATTAGCCAGATAATAGTCATTACAATAGCAGATAGTAAAGTGACAGCAAAGGGAGGAACTGTAGCTCTCCATCCTGCGAAACCCCTCCCAACCATATCTTTTCTTTCTCCAGAGAATTCCAACCTATGATGAGAGGCACTTCTCTCTTTTTATACGAACACCCACAACATCAAAAAAAAATTTCAGCTTTAGTAAGACTCAATCAAATAAGAAAAATGATATTTGATCAATTTAATTTTTCATAATCTAATGTAATGGGAACTCTTAGAAGCTCTACCTTGATTTGTATTTGGTCATCTTCTACACTTTGTTGCAAGTTTTGTGTTGTGGAATCATTTTCTTTCTTCCATCCTCTGTGAGTCAGTAAGTGTACCTTGTGAGACTTGTATGGTCATCTGAATTTGTCATCTATTGCTCGCGTGCCTTGCCTATGTGTCGTGTATGAGCTCTGCGATAATACATCCTGCCTTAGCTAATTATAGATTCCTCTGAATCCAAATTGTTGAGAGAGGTAGCACTTACCATCGCAATGCATCTCTTTATCAAGATTGTGGATTCATACGAACACACACACACACACACACACTAAAGAATGTGAGGTCAATCATCGAATGCAAAAAGGTCAAGAAATGAGACAACCTTAGAGGATGTGAATAGCTAAGTTGATAATGAGGAGCAAGTTTATAACCAATAGACAATTCCTTGCGATTAACTTAGAGAAGCATCTTGGTCTAAAAAATAAGTTAGAGAAGCATAACATTTAGCTATTGAGTAAGGTTGACCAACATTCCAATATCTCATCGATAGAGAGAGTTCACTAAGGATCGACATTATCTTTCATTGATATATCAACAATTCATCCTCCACTAAAATATAGAGTTGTTCCTAATTAGAACGTCGTAAAACTTATGCGCTATCATTTACTCCACTTATAGGAGCATGATTGCTCAGTTCCATCAAGCAAGCTCATAAGAACATCATTGTGCAATCTTTTGAGAGCTTATCACATCCCTCTTGAGATGTGCTTTATCACGTATTCAATCTTCTCGGAGCATGATTGCTCGATCTCTGTTTTTTTTTTGTTTTTAATTAATTGGGGTAGGCACCTACGCATGTTTCCTCCTTTTTGGTCTTAAAAAAAGATTGCTCGATCTCATTAAGCATGACCACTAAGCACACCATCATATATGCGATCCTTCGAGAGCTCATCACATCCTCTTGTAATATGCTTTACTTGGATTGATCAATGATCACCAAATGTGCCACCTGATACAAGGAACCTATTTCCACTTTGAGAGTAGGGATTGCAGCCAGATGCCTCAATGGATGAACATAGAAACCATGTATTTTGCACTATGTCTCGCCAGTGCAGCTAGAGGCCTCCATGGATGAACATAGAAACCATGTATTTCGCATTGTGTCTTGCAACACTTTGACGTTGTCATTTTGACCTCTCGCCATGCTCTCTTGATCATCTCTGTAGCAACAATTCAAATAATCAAGTCATCGCCACTCACTCAATCTAGTTTGGACACTTATCTAACCATAACCGAATCTAAACAAAATCCCTAGCCTCCTTTGGCTCCGTGAGTGCACAAATACGATCTCAAAAAATCTCAAGATAAATATGTATCATAACCATTGCAATCAAATAAGACTCTAATGAGATTTGATAAAATCTGATCATCATAACGGTTGATTCTCGAGGGTATGAATCAGAATGGGCAGATAATCGGGATCGCTAGAAACAATTTAATCTCAAAAACAACCACAATTTTACGCAACACTTTTAATCATAAAATAAACAATCAAACTACAAGTCTACAGGATTTAACTTGGAAACTTGGCGAGTAAAAAACCATGACCATAGTCTCTCGACTCAGGTTTTAAACTTGGCCCAACCAGTCTTACCACTAAGCAGGATTTGCTTATGCAGGTAACTCATTCATCTTACAATAAGTTGTTTCACGTAGACAACTTACAACTCGTATTACAATTAATACAAGACTTATAACCTCAATAATAAAGTAAATATACAATAAAGAATATGCGGGATAGAATGATTTTACAGAGCGAGGAGTGTTCTCGTAAGATGATCACAGAGCTTCAAAGCTGTAGACGTGAAGCATAGAGCAAAAAACAACTCTAGATCTTTCTCTTAGATTATGTAGTAGATAGTAGAGAAAAGCGAGTTTGTTGCTCGTTGTTGTGTATTGAACAAAGCGGTCTAGGGTCCCATTTATAGGCCTAAGTTCTCCATAGCCATAGGAGACAAATCTAGAATGAAATCAGTTTCAAAAAATTCTTGAAAAAAGTTGATTGATCATGTGAAAATACATGTCGATAAGAATTCAGAAGTTGATATATCAAGTGAAAAATGATGATTGATCATGTGAAAAATATTGATCGATCAAAAGTAGTTGTTGGATTGAATTTGAATGTTGATTGACTAGTCAACAAAAGTTGATCGATCATCTTGAATTTTTAACTTGATAGTCGAAGTCAAAGTCAACCGGCTAGAAATGCATGGTGCTCTTTGAGGTTCTTTACAATACTAAGATAATTACGAAATACAAAATGCATGATTAAATAAAAGAAATGGTCTTCAGCTTCATCTTGAGCTTGAGTTCCTTACTTGAGCTCCTTTGAGCTTCTTATCTTCTTTTTCCCTTAAGCTTAAGCTCATCATACTTGAGCTACTTCTTTATCTGTTTGCTTCCTTACTTTTAACCTAGTTTCAAGGCTTCAAGCTGCGTATATAGGTTTTGGTATCATTAAAATATGCATGTTCATGCATGAACTATCATTCTCCCATTTTGTTGATGATAAAACATTTGAAGTATTTGCAAAAATAATGTGAAGTGTCTACTTAAACCTCTTGTATGTCCTTCCCTTATCTTTTCTTCTCAACTTCTTACTTTTATGCAATCCAAAATAGCCAATTTTATTATGTAAATTTAATTTTATTCTAACTATTTCATTGTTATAAAAATCCTAAAGTCACACACTTTGAATGTGAAGATTTGTAAGGATTGCTTAAACCCGCATCATTTATGTGCTTGCTTGTGTCATAGCTCTATACTCAGATTCGACACTAGACCTAGCAACTACAGCTTGCTTCTTGCTTTTCTACGGGACAAGTGAATCTTCAACAAATATAGCAAATCTTGTTGTGGACTTCCTGTCCTTAGGGCACCCTGCATAATCTGCGTCTGCACATACTGAGATATTGATGGTGCCACCTCTTCTAAATACTAGGCTGCACATGGAGATGATTTAAGATACCTTAGTATCATTTGTATATCATCCATATGTACCTGACGAGGTTGTTCCATGAACTGGCAATCCGATTGACAGTAAATGAAATATCAGGTCTGGTAATAGTAACATAAAGAAGCTTTCCCACCAGTTCTCTATATCTTCTCCTGTCTACCTCATCGGTGTCATCATCATACAACTTCATATTTGGATCTATGGGTGTGGTACCAGGTCGACATCCAAGCATGCCCGTGTCACTTAGCAGATCAGTGACATATTTCCTCTGAGTCATCACCAACCCTTGCTGATTTCTGGCAAACTCCGGTCCCAGAAAGTACGTAAGTATTCCAACATCCTTGGTAATAAATTCGTGACCTAGAAATTCTTTTGCCCTCTTTATTCCTCGTATGTCATCTCCTGTAATAAGTATATCATCGAAGTACACCAAAATAGCAATCACACCTATGGATATTCTCTGTATGAAGAGAGAATGATCTGCATTCAACCGTTTGAACTACTTCTCAAACAAATTCGAGAGTTTCTGGAACTAAGCTCTCGGACTCTGCTTAAGACCATAGATTGCCTTATGAAGTATACACACATGTGAACCCCCCCCCCTCAACAGCAAAACCTGATGGTTGTTGCATGTAGATTTTCTCCTATAGATCACCATACAAAAAGGCATTCTTGACATCAAGTTGAAACAAAGGCCAATCTCGAACTACTGCAATTGATAAAATAATCCATAGGTAGGATGATGAGTAACTGGAGAAAAAGTGTCAAGATAATCCACCACATATGTTTGAGTAAAGCCTCGTGCAACCAGTCTTGCCTTGTACCGATCAATGATGTTGTCTGCATTCTGTTTCACTGTAAATACCCATTTGTAAGTCACTATAGATGACCCAGCGGGGGTCGAGACCAGACTGCAGGTACCTCTCGACTGTATAGCTGCCATCTCCTCCTCCATGGCTAGACGCAACATGCTATCCGTCAATGCCACCTAGTAAGTTTGTGGTATGGCTACATCAGACAACGCAATAGCAAACCTCCTGAAGTCACCCTTCAGGTGATCGAAGATGACATGCGAAGCAATTGGATATGAAGCACATGAATGCTTATGCTTCCTAATAGCAATAGGCACATCAAGGTCATTGTCATTCTTGCTAGACACTAATCATCCGCCTCCTGAAATGACCCCTGCTGAGAAATATTGTCAGTCCCATCATTAGAAGTAATGTTTTCATAACAAACCTGGGGCGGTGCTGTATGACAGACCATGAATATGAGCAAGAGCAGGATGACAGTTGCAATGATATGGTAGTGGTGGAACCAGAACAATTGGAGGCGGTGGGGTGGATAGAGGTGATGGAGGAGGTGGTGATGTCGGTAGTGAACTCATGGGTGGAGGTTGCATTTAGACCACATAATCCGAGTCTGAGGGTGTCAACATGTCACTTGTTGTAGAAAAATACATTACTGACTCAAAAAATATGACATATGCACTGACATAATATCTCATGTGTAACAGATCATAACATCGATAACTTGTCAGAGTTCTAGAGTACCCGACAAAGGTACATTTGACAACCCTAGGTGAGAGCTTGTCAATCCCTGGAGACAACTGATGGACAAATGCAACAGACTTAAAAACATGAGGGGTAAGGGAAAACAACTCCTTATCAGGAAAAACAGGAGAAAAGGGTATCTTCTCCCCAGCACCAACGAGGGCATACGGTTCACGACATAACATGCCATGAGAACGGCATCGCCCCATAATGAGTGTGGAGTACGCCTCTGAATAAAGAGGGTACAAGTGACATCAAGTAGGTGACGGTATTTTCTTTCTGCTGCACCATTCTGTTGAGATGTTTAAGCACACGATGTTTGATGAATAATACCATGAGATGAAAAGAATTGAGAGATCACATGAGTACAAAATTCCAACTTATTATCGGTTCTCACAATTTTGACATAGATGGAAAAACATTCTGCATTTTTTAATGAAATTTATAATTGTACTTCCAGCTTTCGATTTATTTCTCAACATAAAGAACCAAGACAGACAACTAAAATCATCCACAACAACTAAATAAAATCCGTGTCGATGATGATCAGGAACACAACTTGGACCCCAAATGTCAACATAGAAGAACTCAAAAGGTTAGCTCCGACTCTGACAATTAGGGAAGGCAGAACGATGATGCTTCCCTAACTGACATGACTCGCATTTGAATGATTAGTGGGGTGAAATCTGGGGGAAGGACTTGGCATAGTTTCTGAAGCAGAAGATGACCGAAGCACAGATGCCATAGGAAAGGGGAGACCGATCCAGTGGAATGGGAGGATAGTCCAGCATAATGTGTTTGGATCGGTCAATAGAGGCCACTCTGCCCACGGCCACAACCAATCACCCTACTCGTAAGGATATCTTGAAACACAAGAGATGATGGGTCAAATATAGCTCGACAATGTAGATCCTAATAATCTGACTAACAGACAGTAAGTTCCTAGAGAAATCAGAGGCATGCAACACATTTTGCGATCGCATAGAGGGCATCAAGATGATCTCCCCATGTCCTGTGATCGGGGAATGAGTCCCGTCAGTTATTATCACTGTCCTTCCTAGAGAACCTGCATATATGGATGAACTGAACTCTATCTCCACACAAATGATATGTTGCACCAGAATCTATGATCCATTCTGAAATATCTGAACCATGATAAGAAGTAGAGGCATGAATAGTACCTGAGGTACTAGCTCCTGCAGTAGAAGCAATGTCCGAGTTGTTCTCTGAACCAGGTGAGGGGGTGCTAGTTGGGGGCATGATGTCTCTCAATCGAGACACAAGCTCATCATATCTCTGATCTGATGTGGATGAAGCGGTATAGGGTTGAACCCGCTCTGCTACACAGGCAGACGCTGGAAAACCATGATTGGAGTAGCATGTATCTTATGTATGACCAGATCGATGACAATAGGTACAAGGTGGTCCACGACCGTGTCCATCTCTACCACGTGGTCCCCTCCACAGGACTGAGATTGACCGCCTCTTCCACGAGAGGCCACCATGGCAGAGGAATTCGATGCTGGAACATGAGATAAAATGTTGATCTGGCTCAGTTTACGGAAGGCTTCCTCCATAGGAGGAATAGTAGCATCTGCCAGTATCTAGGAGGAAGCCGACCTCGTACTGTGTGTCAAGAAAGGTTAGGAAGACATCAACTATTGTAGCATTCTGATATGGCTTCAACTGCTCTGGAGTAGCCGTGAGAGGCATAAAGCTATGAAGCTTCTCAAACATCCCGTGCATGGCAGTATAATGAGCATGTAGAGGTCGTCCATTCTGCTTTATAGTAAAGATGTCATGTTGAAGATGTAGAATTTTTGTTCCATTCTTTACCTGTAAATATGTGGCAGCAAGTATATCCCACATGACTTTGGCAGTGGGCTGGTGCAGGACATCGTTTGCCATCTCTGATACCAATCGGAAAATCAGACTTGTGCATATGCTTCATCGGCCTCCCATGAGGAATACAACCATGTCTTCTTCGTCGGTTCTTCCTCGGTAAGAATATGCTTCTTACCCATCAACTTCGTTAGACTCATAAACTACATGTCCCACAACTCATAATTCGACCCATCCATCTTAACTATAGGCACGAGACCTCTTAATGCACCTGTGATGGGGATATCTACCTTGCTTTCAAACATATTGCCTAACGAGGAAGATCAAGGTAGTAGATTAGAGAATGTATCGTCTACATTGATACGAGGGGATTTGATTGCATGTGTAGACTCTAACTGCAACCAATCCCTTCAATAAGAAGACCTCGACGCAGGCAAAAAGAGAGGAAGATGCAACGACACTGCCTGCTCCGCCCGCTCGAGAGGTGCGGCTCACCTGGGCTGCCGCAGGTGCAGGCGCAGGTGCTGCCGCTGATGCAGCGACAGCGGCTGCAGTGCCTGCAGGAGAGGTGCGATCCGAAGTGGTGCTCTGTCCGTGGGAGAGAAGAGGTGTGTCGCCGGTCGTGAGGGAGGAACAGGGCGGCCGTGCGCGCACGAGAGAGGCAGGAGGTGGGGTTAGGGTTATGGTTTCGAGTACGAGAGCTCCAATCTAGGATCACCGCTCTAATACCATATTAGGAAAATAAGAGATATGCCTATTCATCTGAGTCCTAGGCTCTCTTATATAGAGGAGAGACTTATGGACAAATAACATAATGCTGACAAAAAGAAAAGACAATAGATAAAAAGAGTACAACAACATATAAGTATATGTCTACAATGAGCATGGGCCAGGTTTGGGTTGGACCATATAGGGCCCATGCCCTAACCCATTTAACAAATCGGGCTTTGGACCGGGCCGAGGTCTGCTTAATAATTTTTTATCATCCCAAGCCCAAGCTCGACCCAATTTTTATGGGTTAGGCTTGGGCCGGTCGACCTACATAATCAATGGCATTTACCAACTCCAAAAAAATCAACTTCTCCTCCGACTGAAGAGCATTAAGATCAATTAGTTCAGTCACTTTCCTTTTAAAAAAAATCCAAACTCTACAGGCCTTGAGACATTGTCTCCATTGTGAATTCCGCTGTTTATTCTCATCCTCTTCTTGTAAATGGTTTTTGAAACAACTCTCCAGTAGCCATCAACGCGCACAAATTTTCACCATGTCCCTCAACTCAATTCCAATAGGCTTACCGCAATACAACATAACAAATGACGTTTACACGGCCAAAGTAAAATCTAAATACACAAGGTTAACTTACCCAAGCCGATCTTTTGTGAGTAACCAAATAACCACCACTCAGCATTGAACAGAAAAACCTGACATTTGTTAACAGCATTATCAATTCTATCATTTATCTGTGTGGCACCCCTACCATTAGCGAGGTCAATCAAATTTGACTAGGATGTTAAGCTTATATGGTTTTACAAACACTTCATTAAGTACCTGAATGAGGATGGATTGCATACAGAACAGCTCAACGACAGTCAATAAGCTTGCATACAATTTCCAATAGAATATCCATTCTCATACGTACAGAACACAAGATGGATTGCTGGAAAGGTTGGACAGAGACCGAGAGTCTAGAAGAAACCAAAAGCATTTACTAAAAAAGGGCAAAAGATGTTAAGATCAAACATGATTTATAATCAAATATCTCCCATAGAAAGGAATCAAGAAAATAGAAATTATATAATGGCTCACCTCAGAAGATGCGCTGTGCTGCCCATCCGGAGCTGCCTATCGGGCCTCCAACTAGGCCAGGCCAGATGGGCCGAGCCCGAACCCAAGCCTGACCTAATAGTAATTTGGGTCGATATTTTTGGCCCAAGCCCGACAATGTTGATTCGGGCTTGTGCTGGGCCGGCCCCTGGTCCATCCCAATGCTCATCCCTACTTTTCTTCCTAGATACTCTATAGGCTGAATGAGACAATGATATAGGCTGAATCTTGCTACCTATCTTCTGTTTGATTGGCTGCCATATTGGTGACTGCTGATGACGAAATGTTTAACTCCCTTGATTACTGCTACCAACTTATCATCGGAGCTGCGTATCAAGAGTGGAGATCTAAGATGGGATGTTTTAATCAAGTCAATATTCTGAGATGAAGAGAAGCACTGGATACTGCCATGACCGGTGAGATTGGAGGCTGCCTCAAGAAAAATCAAAAGATTTATGAGAACATTTGTAGTATTTGAGGCACACCGATGCAATGGTCTCAAATTTCAGCGAAATTCGGTCGAATTTCTGTCGAATATCGATATCCAGTCGAAATCGAAATTCGACCGAAATGACCGAAATGACCGAAATATGGGGGTCCTAGTACAAAAAATGACCGAAATGACCGAACTTTCGGTCGAAATTCCACCGAAATTCCATCGAAATTCTGTTTTGGTCGATACCGAAATGGTGACCGAAACCGATATTTAAGGCCTTGGATGCAAGTTCATGTAATAATCTGTGCAGGTTTCCGCAAAACCCCAAGTTCATAAGAAGGAAGCGGATAATTCATGTGTTATTTGCAGATCCTCACTCGTAGGTTTTCTTTGGAAAATGGTTTTAAATATTTTTTGAATTGCAAAAGAGTGCAACAAAATGTCAGCACCTTCCGAAAATCTTCCCTATTTACAAATTAATCTGAGATTTTTGACTTGTTCAGTCAGCTCACTGTGAAAATTTTCCACAAATGGATCAATCCTGAACCTTGATATGTTATAAATTAGTAAAAAAAATCAGGGATTACCACTTTGATCCGGAGGTTTTTCAGTCATTCTTTAGTTTGTTTAGCATTAAGGTTAAATAATTCAATCGATCTTCCTAACTCATGGAAAACTGTAAAGAAAAGGATGACTTCTGAGAAACGAAATGCAACAAAAACAAAGCATTTTCCCGACATTAAGTAAGGTCGGCTAAATGGATTCTTTGCTTCCATTCAGATCTACATTTGGTCATTCTCGGACTTAGATAAGCTCCCTTCGGATAGTCTCATTCCAATCCTTTTTGGGCCTTACTCGTCGTCTCTTAGACGGCTCAACATCCAAACACTCGCATCTCCTAACTAGTGCATCATCCGGCCCCCTTTGCAAATGACCAAACCACCTTAAGCGGTTTTCTCGTATCTTATCCTCGATCGGAACTACACCTGCTTTCCTTCTAATTGCATCGTTCCAAATCCGATCTTTACATGTATGTCTACACATCCACCTTAACATTTTCATTTCTACAACTGGCATTCTCTGCACATGTCTATGGTTTACAGGCTAACATTCTTATCCATAGAGCATAGCAGGGTTCAACGGCTGATTTGTAAAACTTTCCTTTGATTTCTATAGGGGATTTTCTTATAACATAAAATAGTAGAGGCTCCTCTCCACTTTAACCAACATGCATTTATTCTATGAGTAACATTGCCATCAATCTCTCCATCATGTTACAAAATAGATCCCAAGTATCTAAAGGATTCTTTCTTCTGAATGTTATTGTCACCAATCTTCACCTTGATTCCTTCTCCATTGCTTCCATTAAAAGTGCATACCATATAATCAGTCTTAGTCCTACTTATACGAACACCTTTAGTCTTTAATGCTTGTCTCCAGACCTCAAGTTTCTCATTTACTCCATCTCTAGTCTCATCAGTCAACATAATATGATCAACAAATAACATACACCAAGGAATCTCATCATGAATGTGACTAGTCAACTCATCTATAATCAAAGTAAAAAGGAATGGACTCAAAGCTGAATCTTGATGTAGACCAATGTTGATGTCAAAATAGTTAATCTTCCCAAACTGGATCTTTACACAAGATGAAGCCCTATCACACATATCCTTTATGAGGTTAATGTATAGGATCGATACTTTTCTTTTCTCCAAAATTCTCCACAATATCTTCTGTGGGACATAATCATAAGCCTTCTCCAAATCAATGAAAATCATATGGAGGTTCTTCCTTTTAACTATAGTTGAGCGACCTGACATGAATCCGAATTGGTTTTCTTTTACTTTGGAAACTTGCCTCAGCTTTCTTTCGATCACATGTTCCCAATTTTTCATAGCATGACTCATCAGTTTGATAACTATAATTCAAACAATTTTGAATATCTCATTTGTTCTTTTAAAGAGGCACCACGATGTTTCTCCTCTAATCTTTTGGTATTTTCTTATTTCCCAAATAACATTGATTAAAATTGTAAGCCAAGTCAAACCACGCTTACCTAGAGCTCTCCATACTTCTATAGGAATGTCATCGGATCCTACACCTTTCCCCGATTTTATAACCTTCAAAGATTCCTCTACTTCATTTGTATTCGCATATAGCTTGCACGATTCAAGTAACTTTCACTACTAGCTAGATCTCCCAGAGTGATATCTCTATTTCCTTCCCCAATGAAAGGCTTATGGAATTACTGCTTCTATCTAATCTTTATATCCTTATGAGTAACAAGCACATGTCTTTACTCATCCTTAATGCACCTCACTTGAGAAAGGTCTTTGTTCTTACTCTCTCTTACTTTGGCCAATCTGAATATATCTTTTGGCCCTCCTTAGAGTCGAGTTTTTTATACAAAATTTCATAATCTTTTGACTTATTCGTTTACAGCCTTCTTTGTTTCCTTTTTTGCTATTTTGTAGTTTGTGATAGTTTCCCTCTCCTATCCTTAGACATGGCTTTAAAGCATGCTCTTTTAAGTTTAAGCTTCT
Source organism: Ottelia alismoides (assembly GCA_037367405.1). Lineage (NCBI taxonomy): Eukaryota > Viridiplantae > Streptophyta > Magnoliopsida > Alismatales > Hydrocharitaceae > Ottelia > Ottelia alismoides. The sequence goes on from JAZKJV010002773.1 coordinate 855,432, forward strand.
CTTGCATGCATCCACTCCACCACCAAGCCTCCTGTCGGCCTGGAACTCCTCCCTTGGGCTCGCCTAGCATCTCTTTGGCTACCCTTCGGATACAAGATGCTACCGCGCCCCAAGTCTTATTTGCACTTGTTACAATCCCAAGATAAATCTTCTAAAACATTCTCCCTGATGTTTGATTTCTCAAATGAAGAGTCCGCCATTTAGTTCTAGTGATCTTGGAAACCCTCTTTTTCTTTACCAGCCATTTTATCTGCACATCCATGACTAACAAGCGATGTTGGGCCACCAAGCTCTCTCCTGGAATTACTTTGTAGTATCTGCAAGACAATCGATATCTTCTCATCAACAAAAAGTTATGTGTTCTAGTCGGGCCACTCTTATAAGTAATTAAATGCTCCTCCCTCTTCTTGAAAAGAGTGTTTGGTATGAAAAGATCATAAGCTGTTGCAAAATCCAGAATGACTTCTCCCTCTTTATTTCTATCCCTAAAGCCATGGCCTCTACGGACACTAACATACCCGTATAAGAGAAAAGAAAAGCCATGGCCGTTACACTTTTGGCCTCCATGGCCTCCATGGACACTTCTGAGAAAAGAAATGAAAGAGAAAAAAAGATAGAGATCCCCATATAAGAGAATTCTTATCTTTTTTAGATCCCCATTCGAGAGAGACCAGCTCTCTTGGGTTTTTAATGTGAAAAACTTTATTTTTCTCAAGAATCTTATGTGAGAGACTTATTGGTGATAAATATTCCACTATATTACCTTCCACTTTTTTAAATTAGAGATCTCACACTGTTCTGCTCACAGGGTTGGGGAGGTCAAATTATTCATTATATTAATACATAACTATAATAGAGGGAGGGAAATTAAATACACTTTCCAAACACATATCTGCTTGGAATGCAAACAATAAAAGGCCATAAACGATACTAACAGGGATTCTTAAATCAACTGTCCGGACTGGGGGTGGACAAAATCTTTATATCTCTAAGCATTTGAAGTTAGCTTGTGAAAGTGTGAAACCTGTACAGAAATTTTTTTATTCAACTTCAGAAGCAAGATTTTTCTTCTAAGCCTTCTGCATTCATACTTGTGGTTTATCTTTAGAATCAGGAGATCCAGTACCATGCCTTAATATGTCCGTGCTGTGGATACGCATCCAAATAATTTTTTATTTTTTTCTTCCACAGCAGTTATAAAAAATATGCATGCATTTCCAGAAGTTTGTGCGGCAGGCACACTTGTTGCAGCCTTTTATTTTAAGCTACAAGTAATCTTAGGAAATTGCATTTATCACAAATGTTCGTTCCAATATGATTAAGTGAACATTGGCATGCCATGATTAAATTGGGGATGGAGTATATCTTAACCATTTTCTTTGAATTAATTTTTCATCTTGCTGCAATTGATTGTGCAGAGCAACGTCATCAGAGTTTATTGTACCATATGGAAAGTTTGTAAAGAGCATCAGCAATTCATTTCCAATTGGAACAAGGATAAAGATGCAGGTTGAAAGTGAAGATGCAACTGAAAGAAGGCATGTGGCAGTTTACTGAAACTGGTTATTTGCTTGAATTTGTGCGTCTCAAGGATATTGTCAATTGCAGGTTTTCTGGGTTGATCACTGGATCCGGTGATGTCGATTCTGTGAGATGGCCTGGGTCAAAGTGGAAATGCCTCATGGTATAATACTTCTTAATCCTTTTTGTGTATCTTTCTCCTTTGAAGTTGTTAAGTTTATGATATTGCTCCTAACCATTCACACATCTCTCTGTCAATGGAAAATTATCCAGCTCTTCTAAAATGATACCAAATAAGATTTTTTTGCACTGTTCATAAAGATTTTTTCCCCTGTTCATGAGGTACAACTCAACAATGCTAGGTATGCAAGTATTTAGAGAATTGTAAATCGGCTACTACATTTGTGATTAGTTTGCGAGAAACCTTGTCATGTCGAGGAACAAGTAAAGAGCAATGGTATTACGCTTGACAGAGAGTAAATACATGCCAATGACCTATGCAGTTGCAAAGATATAATAGTTGCATGCAATACTTGTTAATCTGCATATTCCACATGGCAAAGTGATGGAGCTGAGATGCATCAATGCACTGGTGCAGTTCCTACGTACGTTGCTCATTGATGTTGATATCGAGACGACTGAAGCATGCATATGTGTACCTATAAAGGGGGAACGAGTTGCTCGAGCTAGGGCTAGGCCTCAAGAGGATAATGGGTAGAATCGGGTATAGAGCTCTGAACGAGGGCGAGGGGGTATGTTGTGTAGGGTAGAGCTGAAGAAGGTGAGATGGCGGTGGTTTGAGGTGGAGTCAAGATGGGGTTTCAGATCGAAGAAGAATAAGATGGAGAAAAGAAAAGGGGTTTAGGGAAGAATATGGATAGAAGAAAATGGGTTTAGGGAAGAAGAAGATGGATAGAAGAAAAGGGGGTTTGGGGAGGGGGACGTGTTTGGAGGGGAGGGGTTGTGTGTGGAGGGGCAGAGAGGGGAGGTGGTCGGAGCGACTGGAAGGGATGGAGTGTGGCTAGAGGGGATTGGAAGGGAGGGGCTATATGTGGAGGTAGGGGTGAAGGGGGAGGAGGTCGGAGCGACTGGAATGGGGGGGGGGTATGGGTGGAGGAAGAGGCAGACGGGGGATGTGTTCAAAGAGACCGAAGGGGAGGAGACGTGGGCGAAGGGAGGGACGAAGATGGGAGGAGGTCAGAGTGGCTAGATTGAAGGGCCAGGGCGGTGAGGTGTTCAGATGGACTGGATTGGAGGTGTGAAGGGGAAGAGGGGGAGGTGGTCGAAGAGGACCGGCGGAGGAAGGGACGGAGGGGTGAGGAGTTCAGAGAGACTAAAAGGGGAGGGGTTGTGGCCGGAGATGGGAGGTGGTCGGAGCGGTTGGAGGGGATGGAGTGTGTCTAGAGGGATTGAAAGGGAGGAGCTATAGGTGGAAGAAGTGGCGAAGGGGGAGGTGGTCGGAGTGACCGGAAGGGAGGGGGTATGGGTGGAGGAAGAGGCAGATGGGGGATGTATTCAAAGAGACTGAAGGGGAGGAGACGTGGGCGAAGGGAGGGGCGAAGATGGGAGGAGGTCAAAGTGGCTAGAAGGAAGGAGGTGGAGTGGTGAGGTGTTCAGATAAACTGGATTGGAGGATGTGTGAAGGGGCAGAGGGGGGAGGTGGTCTAAGAGGCTGGGCAGAGGAAGGGACGAAGGGGTGAGGAGTTCAGAGAGACCGAAGGGGAGGGTTGTGGGCGGAGATGGGAGGTGGTCGGAGTGGCTGGAAGGAAGGGGGTGTGGGTGGAGGAAGGGGTAGAGGGGGAGGTGTTCAGAGGGACTGGAGTGAAGGGGATGTGCGCGGAGGGACTCTGTCCAAAGGTGGAGCTGTTGTTCTGTGGGCGATGGAGGGGGCGATGGAGAAGGCTCTGCCATCATGAGAAGTTGCAGAGGAGGAGGTGGTCGATGGGAGAGGACGTTGGAGGAAGATGACGGGAGGAGGAAAGGGGAGGGGTATGATTACTAACAACTGTTAGATCTTATAATATTGGGAGAAAAGAATTGCATACCATAGAAGAGATCCTAGGGCTCTCTTATATAGGAGAAAATCCTTGGATTAATTAAATGAGAAGTACATAAAGAAAATTGAAATCAGAAATAAATAATAAGAGATACAAATATACCAACACTCCCCCTAAAGTTGGAGCATATATGTCTATCATGTTCAGCTTGGAACAACATCTCTAAAAAGGACTTCTAGCAAGGGCCTTGGTGAAAATATTAGATGTTTGATCTCTAGTAGAAACATGGGAGGTGGATATGAGACCCTTTCGGATCATGTCTCTAGTATAATAGCAATCCATTATGCTTGGTCCGTTCATGAAATGCAGGATTATTGGCAATAAATAGAGCTGCTTGATTGTCACATAAAAGTTGTATGGGAAGAGGTTCAACAGCAAGATCAGTCAAGACCGATCTAACCCACATCCTCTCTGTGATCCCCTGTGCCATGGCCCATGTACTCAGATTCTGCATTGGATCTAGAAACCACCGTCTTCTTGTTTTTCCATGACATGAGAGAGCTCCCAACAAAAATAACAAAGCCAGAAGTAGATTTCCTGTCTCTAGGGCATCCTGCATAATCTGCATCTGCACAAGCTAACACCTCAAGAGACATACCTCTGCAGAATATAAGACCAGTACCAGGTGAAGTCTTCAAATATCTCAAAATCATATAGACATCATCCATATGAACCTTCTTGGGGTGCTTCATGAACTATCTCACCTTGCTCGCAGCAAAGGATATGTCTGGCCTAGTGATGACAGCATATAGGAGCTTCCCAACAAGCTCCCTATATCTCCTCTTATCTACCTCCTCAGTGTCATCATCATATAATCTTATACTCGGATCCATAGAGGTAGTAGTAGGCTTGCACCCTATCATACATGTCTCTAGTAGAAGATCAGTCATAAACTTCCTGTAGGTCATCACAAGACAATGCTGGTTCCTGGCGAACTCTAATCCGAGGAAGTATTAAAGATTGCCAAGGTCCTTAGTCACAAACTGTTGATAGGAACTCCTTAACAGCATGAATGCACTGCTCATTGTCACCCGTGACAATAATATCGTCAACATAGACAAGAATAGCAATAATACCTCTTTATGTCCTCTGAACAAAAAAGTGAGTGATCTGCAGTGGACCACGCAAACTCGTGGTGCTCTATTAACTCTGAAAGCTTATGGTACCAAGCTTTAGAACTCTGCTTCATGCCGTAAATCGCCTTGTGGAGCCTACACACCTTCTGAGACTCCCCCTCAACTGCAAATCTTGGTGGCTTTTGCATATATACCTCCTCGTGTTGATCGCCATATAGAAATGCATTCTTCACATCAAGTTGGTAAAGAGGCCAGTCTCGTTAAATAGCAACTGATAGAAGAATGCACAGAGTCGAATGTTAGGCCACCGGAAAGAAGGTATCCTGATAGTCCATCCCCATAAGTCTAGGTGAACCCACGCGCTATAAGCCTTGCCTTGTAGCGATTCACACTGCCATATCTCCATTGCTTCACCGTAAATATCCATTTGCACCCCACAACCGAGGCGTCTGGAGGAGCAGAAACAACACTCCAGATACCACGAGACTGCAAAGCGGCAATCTCCTTCTATGGCAAGTCGCCAACTACTATCATGTATGACCTCCTGATATGTCCGCGAGATAATAATAGCAGAGTCCCACAATAAACCTCTTGTACTCCTCTGAAAGATAGTCCAAGGAAACATGCGCTTCTATAGGATAAGTGGCACAGTTACGGCGTGGCTTCCTCAAGGTACATCCAGGTTATTAGCCTCTCTGTTCTCTGGTATTAGCTCCTCCTGTACAGTATTCTGTGGAACATGCAAATCACCAGTACCATCAGTAGAAACAATGTGTTCATTACATACCTGAGGCATGTTGGATGATGGGGAATGCACATGAGTAGAGGGGCGAGTAGAGGATCTGCGAATGTAAAATCGTGGTAGGAACTGTGTCAGGGTAGACGGATGTGGAGGTTGAGATGATTGCGACTCAACATGGGGTGTAGTTGGTGGAGATAACGTATGTGGTAGAACAAAGACACCCTCGCCAAAATCAGCGTTAGACAACCTGTCACCTGTAGGATAAAAATACATAATAGACTCAAAAAATGTGACATCAACACTAACATAATACATTCTCCATACATGATCAAAACATCTATACCCTTTTTACGTACAAGAATAGCCAACAAACACACATTTGACAGTTGTAGGAGAGAACTTGTCACAACTAGGAGTACAATTGCGGACAAAAACCAGACCTAAAAACCCTGCGAGTAAGGGAGAATAGGTCCTTCTCGGGTAACGCAATCAAGAAAGGAACATTTTCTCCAAGAATAGTGGGCGGCATGCAATTCACCACGTAAAAAGCAACGAGAACAACATAACCCCAGAAGGAATGAGGAACTCGACTCTGAATCAAAAGAATCCTCATGACATCCAACAGATGATGGTGTTTTCATTCAGCAATACCATTATGTTGTGAAGTGTAAGCACAAGAAGTCTGATGAACAATACCAAGAGATCTGAGAAAATCAGATAGTTGTAAAGTGGAAAACTCCGAGGCATTGTCAGTACGAAAAACATCACATTAGCAGAAAAATGCTCTTAATTTCAATAAGAATTGATTTAATGACAGGACTCGTTTCAGACTTATTTTTTAATAAGAACACTAAAGATAATCTAGAAAAATCATCACAACAACCATATAGAACCGATGTCCCTGATGATCGGGAACACCAACTAGGACCCCATATATCAAAATGAAACAACTCAAATGACTTATTACTGTGACAACTTTGACGACTCGAAAAAAAGAACAATGATGCTTCCCAATATGGCATGCCTCACACTCCAAGGTAATATGAATAGAGAGCCTAGAAGGTGTCCAAAGCGAAGATGCCACATGAAAGGAGAAACATATCCAGAAGGAATGGTAGCAACACCAACGTACGGAGGTTGGACAAGCCTGTAAAGTCCTCACGACCACATCCAATCACCTCGTGATTATGTCTTGAAACACAAGAGAAAATGGATCAAATATAGCATGACAATGTAAATCTTTTGTAATCTGGCTAATAGACAAAAGATTCATCTGAAATGCTACAACATGTAAAGCATTCTGTAGACGCATCGAGGGAGCTAGAACAATATCCCCCTGACCAACAATGGGTAGATGAACCCCATTAGCAATCACCATTGATCTACCTGAAGGGATAGATCTGTAGGAACTGAACTGTGCTCGATCGCCACATATGATAAGATGCTCTGAAGTCCATGATCCAATCAAACAAATCTGAACTCCTACAATTGGTAAGTGCATAAGCAATACCTGACGAACTCGAAGAAGATCTGACAGCAGGTGCGACATCTGAAGAACCTGCAACTGAAGTGGTTGGAGTAGTCATCATCTCTCTCAGTCTGGAAATAATATCATCAAACTGCGCATCGTGAGCAGGAGCTGAAGTAGGCTCTGTCTGCTCAGCAACACGGGCAGATGCAGGATACCCATGCTTCAGATAGCATGTCTCCTCTGAATGACCTGGACGGTGCCAATGTGAGCATGGGCTACATTGATGTTCTCCTCGATCACGCGGCCCGTGCCCGCGAAACTGTAAAGTACCCCCTCTACTACGAGAAGTTGCCATAGTAGAGGGAGTCTGGACCATGGTAGTAGATGAAGTAGTGATCCTACTCAACCTCTTGTAGACCTCCTCCATTGGAGGTATCGTCTCTCTAGTAAGTAGTTGAGTGCATGTTGCATCGTACTCAAAGTCAAGGGTTGACAAAAAGACTCCTGTCATAGTGGCATTCTAGTATGTCTGTTGCTCCTCAGTGCTGGTAATAATACGCATAAAGCTATGCAGATGCTCAAACACGCCTCTAAGATGTGAGAAGTGGGCATGAAGAGGTCGATCATTCTGCTTGATCGAAAAAATATCATACTGCAATTGTAGAATCTTTCTTTCATTCTTAGTCTGGCCATATGTGTCTGCTAAGATGTCCCACATAGCCTTTGTTGTGGGTTGATTGATGATGTCGTTGGCAATCTCTGTAGTGAGTGTCCCAAAGAGCCAAATACGAGCATAGGCACCATCTTGCTTCCAAGAAGCATTAGCCCCAGTCTTGTTCGTTGGCTCTGAATCTGTCAGAATGTGCTCCTTGTTATGGCACTGCATAAGGGTGCGAAACTGCATGGACCACAACTCGTAGTTGGTCTCATCCATCTTCACGATGGGAGGTGGGCCCTTGAAGGCACTGGACGGTGAAAAAATGTCACCCTTATTCTCTAACATGTAAAAAGAACGCCGACAATCTGGAACAAAACTAAAGAGTAGACTACTCTAAGCGAGTCTACACAATCATATGAAGGATTGGTTGTATGTGTAGACTCATACAACCATCCTCGTCAATCTGTGTTGTAGTCTAGGGTCCGAAGATGTCATTTATAGGTTCAAAATCACAAAATCCAAACAAAGTTGGGAGAATAATCACAAAATCCAAACATTTTTGACTCCTCCTTTCTCCCATACTTGTCGGAAAATAATCACATCGACAAAGTTGGGAGAAGACAATAAAATTGGGGAGATAAAACAAAAGAACAATAAGCCGTTCACACATTTGTCGATTTTCCAAATCAATCACCACTCCCCTTTTTGAAAATTTCTTCTTTTTTTAAGTTGTTTCAATCATCATTTTCTTTACGGCTTTTCATCATCATTTTTTTTTGAAATGCGTACGGCTTTTTAAGTGTACGTGTCCCCTTTTTTCAAAACAGATGCCTCCTCTCTTTGTTAACAAAATATATCACCCCCAAATTCTTTTTTTAACGCCCCTTCTGCAAATTTTTTTATCAACCTACTCGGGCCAAACACAGTAATTTTTTAAAATAAGAGCAATCGGGCCCCCTGGCCTTTTCACTTTAGGGTTCCCAAGTGGGAACCCCTCATTCGAAGCCTGTCGCCCCCATGTTGGGGTCTTGACCCGTGCCGCCAGCACTGGAGCGGCCTGGAGGTACAATAGAGGCATTGCTACGAAGCGGTGCGAGGAGGGATGCTGCATCTGGAGGTCGTCGTCGACTGGAGTCTTGTAGATTTGCACGCCGCCAGCGAGGAGTTGCGGAGGAGCTCGCGAGGTGCACCTAGGGCAGGAGGGAGGGTGCGCCTGTGCGCACGATGCCGCATGCTGGAGGTTGGGTAGCGGTGTGTGCCAGAAGGGCGCGTTGCGTGAAGATATGAGAAGATAGTGGTGGCACTACTGGATGCGGTTTGAAACAGCTCCGTTGTGCGCATATGGGGGTGCCGACCGACGACCTGGGATTTTGTCGAAGAAGGAAGGTGCCACCTGCGACTTGGGACTGGGAGTCGCACCTGGAGAATCGCGTAGATTGCTGGACCGCGAGGAGATGTGGTGTGTCTTACGCGGCCTGAAGTCGCGGGAGAGATGCGCGAGAAGCGTCGCAGGGCTTCAGTGCGGATCTGCCAGGATGGCGTCGCCTACCGATAACGCCACCAGAGATGCGGCTAGGGCCGCAGATGGGGAGATCCCCCATCGCTTGGGATGTGCGCCGCCTCATGCGCGGTTGGATATCATTTCATGGCGGGCCAGATTTTCACGATCAAAGAGCAGAAATAGGGTTTCAGAATGAAACCATGAACTAAAACTGGAGCATATCTTCTAATATGAATCTTCAAGAATAGTGAACAATGAATCTAATAATCGAATCTCGAAAAAAAATGGACACAAAAAATCCTCAAGAATCGGCCTGCTCGGATACCATGTTGAAATCAGAGAAGCGGAAGCGGAATCGATAAATCAAGAAATATAAACATGAAGAACAAAGATTTACGTGGAACCCTACTCCCTAAGGAGCAGGATGAGACCACGGAAGAAGCCCTCAAAGGGGCGGATATTCTATTAGAGTTCTCAATGAGTACAGGGGGTGTGGGCTCCTTATATAGCCTCACAGACAGTCCGGAATCCCACCGCTCATCCATGTGGGACTAAACATGAGTGGAGTAATTGGATCTTGGTGAGATCCAATTACCCACCTATTACATTCTCTAACAAATTCAAAAGTATGCAGGATTATATATGTATGAGACTATATTGTGATAACAAAGATGCAATAAATTTATTTAATAATATTGTTTTGCATGAATGAATCAGACATGTTAAGGCTGGTCGTTACTTCATAAGATAAAATGACAGATTAAAAAAACTTGTTCTAATGTATGAAATCCAAAGAACAAGTTGTCAATGCCTTCATCAAGGTACTTCCTACAACTTATTTTAGAAGAATGTGGGCTATTTGGGCATGTATGATCTCTATACCCAAGTCAGGGGGAAGTGTTGAGTTGTTTTTATATGGAGTAATTGGTCATAGGGTGAGAATCCGTTAATCATGTGGGGCAATATATTTAGCTCAACCCCCATTCTTCGCAAGTTAAGAAAATGAAGACAACATCAAGTGCTTGTAAGCATTAAGGTCTCCTGTCCTATGTCTATGATTTTGCCTTCTTTTAGGTTGGACCTACGTAACCTCGTGTATTTCATAGGTCCCTTGTATGTTCGTTTGATTTATACGAAATCCAATGTTTCAAGATTTTATCCTACTTTTAGATTCTCATGTGTGGATGTTACCATGGAGCAACAGACGTTTTGAATGAGCCGTGGCAGCTCGATAATTCTGAATGCAATTAGAGGCACGTATAATAGATGCAAGTGCATGTTAGGAGTTAATCGTGAGTTTGCACTGTCTTCTTTAAGGGGTGCGGCTACTTCTTGGTTTTGGTGTGTTGTATGCAATTTTCTAGATTGCGGAGTTGATGGTTTCCAACTTTTTTGATGCAATTGATGGTTTCCAACTTAAATCATAGTTTTTTTCCTAAAATGCTGGGAAAAGTCTGCCACTTAAATCTTATTGCCTTGTAGTTTTTAGAACTGTAAGATTGTGATTGCCTTATTATGATTTCCTGAATGAGAGAACTGTTCCTACATCGGATTCTTCACGACATATGTGATGATACAAAAGGAAACAGCTTTCATCAGGAATAATTTCCATTAGCTCTCTCTTTTGTCATCTCCTTCTGGGGCAGAGCGGAATCATGTTAACTTATTATAGACTTATATAAATATCAAATTCTAAACCATTAGATTAGGCTGTAGCCAGTTGAAAATGTAGGCTTTGACCTGTCGATAACACTGCCACTTTTTCTAACTTCGGTGGTCTTGCATGAGAAGTAGACTTTGACGTACATTTTCTTTCGATTGGGTATTAGCAAGTTTTTTGATGCTTAAACTGCTAGTGGAAAATTTTCCATACATCTTTCCGGATCCATGGGATGATCGATGCACATGATCCAAATACTACTTTTGTGCTTAGTTGATGAACTGGCAGTGGATTTTAAGATCCCTTGTTTGATCACAATCATGTTCGTTGTTTTCACACAGGTGAGATGGGATGATGAGTTGGATGCTGGTAGAATGAATAGGGTGTCTCCATGGGAGATAGAGCCATATGGGTTGGTTCCAGTTTCCAACTGCATGTCTCCTGCTGGCTCTAAGAGAGCCAAAATTTGTCTTACCTCTTTGAATCAGGATTTCTCAGTTCCTGGTAGGTACCTCTACAATGCCATGCTCTTTCTTTACTTAGTGCACCCCAGTCTAATGCTTTTTGTGTTTAATTGAAAGGATCTAATGCTTTTTGTTTATGCAGGTGGAAGTGGATATCCTGGTTTTGGTGAGTCTGCAAGGTTCCATAAGGTCTTGCAAGGTCAAGAAATTGTTGGTTTTCAAACTCCATACTACGGCGGTGACTTGTCAAATCCTCAGATGTCTAATCTGCGACAAAATTCAGAAACGAGGACATGCACCCCGTTTTCTAATAGATGCTTGTCTGCCATGACAGCCAAATGTGGGGTTCCTGTAGGAAAGCCCGGTTTTTCCTACAACGCTGTAAGCTTTGGTGAATCTTTCGGATTCAATGAGGTCTTGCAAGGTCAAGAAATGTTTCCCTCGAAGCCACTATGTGGTGCACCAACAGATATTCGAGGAAAGGAGGATGTGGTGTTTGGAAAGTTAATAGGAGAACATGTAACTGATCCCAAAAGTAGTTGGCCCATGCAAATTTCAGGCTTTGATATCCTGATGCAGCGATCTCCTGCATCATGCACCCATGCATCTTCACCCTCTTCTGTTATGTTCCCGCAAGCTACTCTGCATCCTCCCTTGCAGTCAATTTTCGGCTTGAAAGATGCAACCGGGGGACATCACCGGAAGGACAGTGCCTATTGCCACTGGACTCAAAAATCTGAAATGCACAACAGCGGCCAAGCTCCAGTTCATTACCAATCTCGTTGTGATAACAGGAGCAGTCTGGGAAGTGTGCTTTCATCTGACTTATCCAAGATATCGAATGACCATGTTTCTTCAAAAGGGGAGAGGAACTCCAGTGCTCCTCTTCCAAGAAGTTGCAGATTATTTGGTTTCTCACTAACTGAAGTTCCTCGAGCAGATGCGATGGGTGGATCTCAGCCATCGCCTGCAGCTTTAGACACGCTAAACTTGGAGAGGGCCCAACTGCCCACCAAGTCTCTAAGTCACAGCTGCACCAAAGTAAGTCCTTTCTATCCGCTATGTGGACCTCCGCTATCTGGGTCTCCATGCTTTACAACTACTTTGCTGTAAGCTCCAAGATTCGTGTTTCCATGTAAGGAAACAGCGTGGGCAGGAATTTTGCATCATCGACCTCATGAAGACTTTGTTAGCATGGGGATATGGTGCTGGGATGTTAGGGGCAATTATTCTTGCAAATGAAAGTATTAGATTCTAGCTCGTCGCCTGATAAGCCTGAAGTGAACCATCCTTCTTTTGATCCTGCTGTGGGTGGTCTCTCAGCAAGTCAAGAAAAAACAAGGTGTCCGAATGAACAAGAGATCTCCACTCTCTAAAGTGAAGACTTTGTCCTCTACTATATTTTTACTGTTGGGTTTGTAAAACTTATAATCTGCTGGTGCTAGAGCAGCTTATGTGCTTTTTTGTTCGGCTAACCGGTGATGTCCATGCCATCTTTTAACATCTTGTCATTCTACGTAATAGGTTTTCCCATCTTTAACTGAAATTGGAATCGATGTGCAAGAATTTCTTTGCTATAATCTTTGCATGCTGGACTAGATATGTGCTGATAGTGATGCGTGCAATGGTTCGGTGATGTGGGATCGGTATTCCATGCAAACTAGCGCTTTTATTTGATTACTTGATCAATTGGACTAAAGAGAAGCTCCAGATCTCTCTTTGCAAGTGTTGTAGGGAGGCACTACAAAAGAGCCAAGGCTAAAATTTCTGAGAAATCTTCCCTAGTAGAAGTCAACTATAGTTGGGCAGGTATAAGGTAGGGATGTCTGAGTACTCTCGATACTAATGCAACCTCTTTTGAGTTGTTTTGTTATATGGATTATTATTCGTCGTGCTGATCGAAAATATAACATTGTGGGGTTATATATGTAATCATTATTAAGCAAGTGAACACATCATTTGTTGTCTGAGCGTTAGGTGCTGTGATATCCAAGCTGCTGCTATCCAGTTATGACTAACTAGTAGTCAAATATTGATCGATCAGGTGCTGTGATGTATCTCGCCGCATTGGATGATCAAACCACTTACTGATACCTTCATCTTTCTTTGTGGGTTGAACCGTAGGCTTGAGAATGTTAGGAGTCAAATTCTCTGCATAGCGCTTGTTTCCATCATTGATGAGGATTATATCTAAGATTGAGCTGGAGTGGGTATGAAGGATTCTAATGTCTTACGTCTTGCTCGTGTAATGATACCGAAAATTATGAACAATCTGCTATGATTTTAGGCGATGATGACTGGAATTTGTAACTCTATCCATCTGAAGAAGAAGCCGACAAAAGGAAGGGACGATAACAGGACCAAGTATGGCTACAAGAATGTGGGTACGAGAAGCTCGTTTTAATTTGAACGAAATATGATAAAAAAATATCATCATACCAAATTCATGAAAGGATGGTTGGAGAACGGTTGGAGAATAGATAAATGTGGAGGATGTTGTTTAACACTGTAGGGGAAGGAGAAGTAGCAAAAGTGGTGCTTCATGTTGTTGTTGATGTTAATGCTGTTATTGTGATCGTAGTCATTATTTTTTTTATTGTTGTTGTTAATGTTGTTAATATAGTAGAATTCTTCTGAAAAAGAATTACAACATTTCATCCCTGTTGTAAGCATGGGAGCCAATAGGGGCACCAACAAATCCACTAAAGAAAAAGCAAGATGCCAAGGTACATCCCCGCATCGATGTTGCGTCGATGTTCAACCAAGAAAACAAACGAAGGGGTTACACGACAAGCACAACAGACCTGGGCCCAAAAATAATACAACAGCCAAAAAAGAGAAGAAAAGGAGAGTGCAACCAGGAGCATTTGTTGTCACAAAAGAGGAGCAACTAAAGAAAACTTGTGCAACATCATCTACTTTCCACTCATCGACCCCAGGTTCATAAATCCCTTTCTGTTTGAAAGCCCCGCAGAATAAGAGAATCGAACCAAAAAGTGAACAAAGCAAGAGGATCACAAATTAAACGCTGTCAAGCACGAGTTCATTTGCTAGTTCGAAAACACGGTCGGGAGACCGACAGATCTTATTTCTAAAAATAAGCCAACAAAAATAAAAGACCATGGCCTAGACTTTTTAGTCGCCAAATAATTTTGTAACGGGGATCTGTGATTCTGCCATCCATTATTTGCCCATGGCCAGTTTCTATCTGAAACACTCGTCGCAAGTTTCTAGCTCAAACACCTCTTATTCGTGTAATAGCAGGTGTGAGGGCTTGTATCGATAGTGATACGTTTGAAGTCTTCATAGAAAGCAGTCTCTCAAAGTCGTTGCCCAATTGAAGGAGGCATCTCAGTGATAATGCTGCATGTGGAGCTACCCCCCACATAGCCGGAGCGACGTGCAGAGAAGAAGGAAAACATCGTTGCTTAGCGTTATTGTATTATTGTTGTTGTTAGTGGTGTTAACAGAGGTTCAAAACATCTGTGCTTAGTAAAAAAAAGAAGTCACAACAAGTGGTGACGTGTTTTTCCAGAGAGAGAGAGAGAGATATTTATATTATGAAAAGAAAGAGGAAGAAACTGATTGGATCCTTGCAATAATACAGATGGGTTTCTTGAGGCTGATGGAGACAACGACGTCAGCAAATGGGAATGGCCCGCAGAGTTATTTGTCTGTTCACCACAATAATTCCAACGAATGGCCAAATCTCCCTGGATGACAAAAAGGAGCGACCTTGTTGTGGGAAGTTGTTAGTTACTCTTCCTTCCAGATCAGCGGAGAATCAGCACCATCTATTCATATTCATGCAAGTGCCTTTCACACCACCATTATTGGTTGGAGCATATAGCACATATGGTCCCATTGATCGAGTCAATAATCTAACAATAATAGTATCGTGATTTACGTTTTCACAGGAGTGATGCTGTGATGGCAACCCATACCCTCCCTAAACAACCTTTACGCCCTTTTTTTTCTCTCGTTTGGATTGTCTCCTCATTGTTTATCCTATAGGAACTAATCTAAGCACATGTGTTCCTTTTTAACCTAATTTTGCGTTCTTTCGATGGGCGATAAATGGTAACAAGGAATAAGGAGTAAGCGTTGAGTTTATCTCTCCTTATAAATGGTAACAATTATAATGATAAGAAGTAAAATTCGTTTTTTGTCAAAAAAAATAGTGAGAAATTATAGTAAGTTTTTATAACTTGTGTCCTTAACTTATGCAATATTAGTTATGCTCCTCTCTTTTTTGAACTATCGGTTGTGCCTTTATATTCTTACAAGATTCTCAATTTTTCCATTTAGGAATATCAGTTATGTCTTTTAATATATTCTAATAGAAAGGCACGACTATGAATTTTGTAAGAAGGTATGGGCATATTTGATGCTTCAAAAAAGGAGGGGCATAACTTGTATCACGGAAGTTAAGAATGGCACAAGATAAAAAGATCATTTATAGTGTGAGCATTAATCTCAAAAGTGTTGGAAAAATCCAAAGTGGTGGCCTATGCCATTCTATAAGTGAACCACTTAGTATCAAAAGGGTATGTAACATTTAATGAATATCAAAAGGGTATGTGGAAATATCCTTAGATTGTTGTTGAACATCAAAAAGTTGTGTAGCATTCAAGGAAAAGGATACAAAATGAGCATGACATCAATACTGGCTTAAGTAATGGATAATTTAGTATGTGTTTCCATATCTCACATAGTTAAAAAATAACAATGAATATTACTCGTTATTTGACCCATAGATTAATCATTGACTTCTTTTCCTAATTGTTATTCACAATCTCTGGTGTAAGTTAATTAAGTAGATAAAATATATATGATACAAACGCCTATAAATGACCTTAAGAAAAAAAACATAGTATATCCCCTATGCCTTTGCATTAAGGGCTTGACATATGCACAAATGTGCGCAAGATACATACATATACACAACATATGTATATGTCCCAGTGTGTAACCTAACTGGAATAGTGGGTAGATATCAAGGTGTACCATCGATGAAAGAAAAGTTTCATTCTTACATATGAGGTGATAAACTTTGGAGATGATTAAATATTTGAATTTAGATTATGATTGATGGAAGAAAGGAAGACAGACAATTAACTTTTGATTTCATCGTCCTAACGACCGTAAATGTTATTTCTTAGGGGTTGTTGGGTGGCGGAACAAGCCCTGAGAATAGGTTGGAATTGGGAGAGAGAGAGAAAGAGAAATATGTAGGGCAATTCTCCCTCAACGCCCTCACTCCTCACCATCCCAACCATTGCTATCCCACCGTCGAGCCCTCTCCCTCCCGTCCCATGACCTTCCTCCGCATCTCCCGCGAAAGATGCATGTGTCCCTCCCTTCGTTGTTGATGGTTGCATGTGATTCATTCTTTGATCGCCCTTGATCGAAATCTCTAGCATGCACAACTTTAATCAATCGAGTGAGATTTGAATGGGGTGGATGGGGAAGCTATGGCTTTACTCCTCTCTATTAAACCTCATTCGAGAGGCATGTCGTCCTTGGATTTCTTGAGCTGACAACTCAGCCATGGCTTCGGACGAGGGTTCTAGGGTTTCTGTCTCTACCCCGTCGAAGACCTATAAAAGGCCATTGCGGAGTCCTCATGAGAGGTCTCGCGGTGTGCCTGGTGACTCGTTCTTCCTATAGGGTGTGTGCACATCTCATCATTTTTGTGAGCTTCATGATGTGCAAGGTACTCTCAATCTTCCGCTCTTGGTTTCGACTTCGTATATCTCCAACATGCTCACTCAATTTTTTTTTTATTTGCTGGAGCCGCTCTTAATTTTTGATGCATTCTTGACAAAATCTTCAATCGCTTCCTACTTGTTTGGTCCATGTTTGCTCTGGTTTTCCTACTCCTCTTTGATCAATTTGCTTTAGCTTTGGCCATTATGATCGATTGAATGCTTGGAGCTGCTCTTGCTATTCTGTTTGCAGCTTGACATTCAGATGATGGTGCTTTCGGTTACTGCTATGTTGCTCTATTAAGTGCAATTTTGTTGTAGATATTGTATTTGTTGAATTTGATTATTGTCTTATTGCTTTAATGTGCTATATTGCTCTTTTATTATTTAAGTGTTGCTATAATGTTTGAATAATGCTCCAATTTGGTTTAAGGACCATTATATTGTGTTTAAATGTTATAATGTTTGAATGTTGCTCTAATGTTACTGGTGCCTATTTTCAATGCCTTTGCTCATTTACCAATGATTTTGATACATCTACTTTTCTCATTTGGATTTCTAGCTGCTTGATGAATATGTGATTCATTATATTAAAAGATGAAAATAGAGCTTTGTTCTGAGTAATTAGTTGCATTTCATCATTTATTTTGTATTTTTACCGATCATTCACTTAGAATTAATATATACATTTTAACATGCATAATTGCATTCATAATCATCTTCAATTTTCATCCAACTTTATGCATTCTAACTAATTTATATTAACTCCGATTGACCCAAACCACTTCATTGCGTACATATTACTAACAAGATTAAAGAAAAAATACAAAAAAATTACTAACTCAAATAATCGGCCTATGAGACAAAACCCAAATTCCAGAATAGACAGACTAAAATGTGCATATCTTTCTCATACAGTGTTCGACTTAGGTCTACTCACTTTAAAGTAATATATATTCAAATACCTTCAAAACAAGACCAACTCATAAAAATCGGAGCTCATATGTGAAAGTTGGTTTTGGGACCTCTTTTGCACATTTTGTGTTTTAGCTGTTTTTGACTTACATTTTATGCTCATAATTAATCCTTTTTGTTTATCTATATTCTTTGATGAAAGTTTTATTAAAATGTACAAAAATCCAAATCCAAAATAAGACTAAAATCAAAGAAATTGACCAAGTCTGAGTGTCCCTTATGAGTGTACAAATATCTCTTGTTTTCTATTTTATTTTCCTATTTTCTTACTTACTAAAAATCCAAAAAATAGATTAATGTGTAAATATGTGTCGTTGTTTTATCATAATTTTTCTCGATTTTTTCTTAATTGAAAATCACAAAAAAATACAAAATCCAAAAAATCAAGTTATTCTATGTACATAGAGTACCCCAAAACTATCACTTTGTGCAGATGACCTCTTTTGCTCTTGGTCCCTTCATGAAAGATCTCATCGAGACGAGCAACTTTCGTGAAGAAATTTTTTCATCTGAGGTCGTTGGCTATTTCTTTCCTAATTATCTTTAGATTTTATTTCTCATTTTTTTGGAGTTGACACGTGGTTGCTCCTGGAGCCACCACGTGTCACTCATTTTTCACCTTCTTTTTATTTCTCTTTTACAAAAAAATCCTTGCACGTGTTGCGCACATGCCCACCATGTGTCGCCTTCTTCTCCAGTCAACCCCTCCTCCAGCACAGCCCGCAACCGTCGGGACCTCGCTCCTTCTCTCGCGCAACGTCCTTCACGCCATCACTGTGCTCCCCCTTCACCGATAACCATCCCTAGCCTTATCGTCAAACCTCTTCCTCCCTATATATGCCCATCGACACCTTCCATCACCGTATCTACCATATCCACAGAGAGAGAGAGAGAGAGAGAGAAAGAGTTGAAGGAGGAGCATGTGCAAAGGGCTCCTCTCTCCAGTGAAGACCTCAGGGGCATGATCATCCCTACCTTCTTCGTGATCCATCGCGTGACTCGAAGCGATAACCAGGAACGCCACCTCCGCCTTCCAGATCGCAGGCGATAACCCCCAACCCCATTTCCTCTGCTTTCACCTTATTCATATATTCTTCCTCCGTCATCCTCATTTCTATCGCACGTACCCGATCCGTCACAACCTTCAGTACCTCTCAGCTTCCCATTCTTCCTCCCACAGTCTGCCGTCGCATGTGCTCCTCTCCCTCACCTCCATCGAGAAGCTCCGCCATCACGCTTCTGACACCAACTTGCTACCTCGCCACGCAGGCCACCTGCGACCGTCAACCCTCATGCAAGGCACAACCTCGCTCTGCACGCCACCAGCCAGGAGCTACCGCCATTGTAGCCTCTTCCTCGTGCCACAGCCCTTGGAACCACCGCCCTCCGTGGCCGCGTTCTTCATCGGCCCTCTGCACCAGTTCAACTTCTCCATCCGCGGAAGCCCACCAGCCGTACCCTTGGGCCTAGTCACATCCTTTGCTCCGACGCAAGCAGGCGTGCCACCAGCTAGGAGCCACTGCCATCGAAGCCTCTTCCCCGTGCCGCCTCCCACTTGCGCTCCTCGCACCACAACAAGTTGAGCTCCTCTACCAGTCGTTGTGCCTTGCGTCGCCGTGAGCCGCCGCACTACCCATTCTCCTATCACCATGGCCTTGCCTCTGGTTTTAACGAAGAAGGAAAAGGGCTCGAGGCCCTACGAGTACACGTCATCCCCCACGTGCGTGGGGGTCAAATTTATAGAAAGCCCCTCAAAGAAGTTCTATATTCGCACAACAACCGCCCCGGCTTTCTCACTCACGTGCAGGTCACGTGAGGTGCGGGAAAATTATGCCAACACCCTCCATTTTCCAGCATATCATAAGCAACCCACCAGTCTAGAAGCTCACGCGCTGCGCTCGTGATGGGTGGATAAATTATGCGACGCCCCCTACAGATCCCACCATTTGCAAAGAAGTCCTCGCCAGCCACCAAGCATGTAAACATGTCCCACGT
Source organism: Ottelia alismoides (assembly GCA_037367405.1). Classification (NCBI taxonomy): domain Eukaryota; kingdom Viridiplantae; phylum Streptophyta; class Magnoliopsida; order Alismatales; family Hydrocharitaceae; genus Ottelia; species Ottelia alismoides. The sequence continues at coordinate 875,260 of JAZKJV010002773.1, forward strand.
TAAGAAAATTGCAATCAGGCCCCCTAGAGTTTAGGTAATTGCATTTCTGTCCGGTCAACATATTTCTTTTATTTCATTTTTAATCTATATTGTAGACAGAAGCCTGACTTCTTGTTTTATTTTGATCCTATTAATTGCATCATTTTAGTATTCTGAAAGTAGCATTTTTTCCTCAATTAATTCTCTACACTATGACATACTCATGATATTTTTATTCTCGGTGGTTAATTAATAATAATTGTTCTTTTGAAAATTTGCATATTTTGCCCATTCCGTGCTTAGAAATTCATGTTTAATTAATCAATGCTCGAAAAATAACAAAAAATTCATGGATCATATAATTAATTACTAGTTACATTGTGTCCAAAAAGAATTGCATTTGCACGCATATTTTCCCTATAAAAATCATTTTATATATTTCATTAGTTAATTTGTATAGGTATTGAATTCAATATTTTTAGAGTTTAGCATTTTTCTGAGATATATTACCTAGTGATATATCTTAGATAATTTTATTTTCTGAAAATAAGTACATTTAATATTTATTATAATTATTATTGAAAATCTCAATTTTTGGATTCATTAATTCATAATTAACTTATAGTGCATCCAAAAATTCCAAAAAAAATATATTAGTCTCATTTCATCATATTTCACATCTCGACCAAGTTTCATAAATTTTGGACTATGTTTGATCATTGTTCACATTTTAATCTTTAAAAATTGGCCAAAATTACATATCGCCCATTTATTGCATTAAAAAAATAAAAAATACCTCTCTGAAAACTTGAATTCTATATCGACTAAAAACCATCCTAAGAAGAAAGTTGCCTCCCTAAGTTCGACTTGTACTTACCAAGTAAAAAAAGTTGACTGCTCGCTTTAAATTGACACAATAATTAAAAAAAGTGGTCGTTTTGATTAATCCTAATTTGCTCGCCCGCAACAAAAAATTAAAAGTTAATCTCGACAAAAAATTAGGGTATTTTAGGAGTTCTTCAAATGGCGTCGTTGCCAATGTCTTAGGTTATTTTTTTAAAAAAATTGATTTTGGGTTTTCCACCCTCAGGTAGTCTGACCATGGGTTTTCTTCTATTTATTTCTTTATTTATTTTCTCAACATTTTTTCTTTCTTTCTTTTCTTTTGTATATTTTTGCTGTGAATCTCTCTAATATTTTATCTTTTATTTTCGTGTGAGGTATTCTCTGAACTTGGAGTGGCTCTATTGGGAGTCGACGCAACTCGAAGCGACCAGACACACGAAGAATTTTATTTTTGAGAGAGAGAGAGAGAGTGTGTGTGTGTGTGTGCGTGCGTATGTTTTTCTCTAATTTGTATTTAATTAATCATTTCTAGCAGTTCTCGATCGGGTTCTCGCATGTGTAAAGAGACTGAACTCTTTGTAGTGTGTCAGGCCTATTTCACTCTCCAGTGAGGGTAGGGCCCGACTTGAGTGATTTGTAGTCCTCAGATTGCACCGCGGCTATTAGAGCTACTAAGATTTTTTGTTCACATAGGACTAGGACCACACTGCACTTAATTATATGCACTAGATCGATTTTCATTTAGCCAAATTATTTTGGTCTATCACTCGCTAATAGATATTTATGCTCTAGTTGTGATTTCCCATGCATGCATTAGATTTATTTTTCTAGGGAAATTTCTGTTCTATTTAGCATATTGCATGAAGATTGCGAGGAAAACTGTAAGTATCTCTGACTCAGCATTAATCATCGTGTTTCCTGTTATACGGCTTTTTCGATTCTCCCTTGATTTTCATTCACATAGGAATAAAGGAAATTAGAATCCCCATGTAGATGTGCATTGATCCCCACTCAAATTCAAAGTGATAACCAAATTAAAACAATGGGATTGCTAACATTATTGGTTAATTAAAATCGGATAAATTAAATATCATTATTTTCAGGAGACCAACCCCATCAGTGTTTGATTTTAATGCAAGTGAGAGAGGGACAAACACTAGGATAGAGACAAGCCAAGATTTTCAGATTGACTATTGGTCCTACAAATACGATTAGCTACTTTTCAGTGAGGATCTACAAGTAGCCGGTAAACGATCTGGATTTCTTTAGCAAAGTGGGAGGTTTAGAGGACACCTGGTAAGGCTCTGTCCTCAAGTAATAGGTAGATGTATTTATACAGTCCGTACTTACTCCCATACTGGCTAAAAGTGGGTGCAACTAGTCATAGAATCGGGTCAGTCTTTAGGAAAATACATGCACATAACAGCTCGTTAACTCTTTCAAAATTTCACAATTATCACCAATTAAAATAGATAAAATAATTTGGTCGAACCTTTGCGGCCTTCACTGAGTTGAGTTGGTGAATTCGGGATTTGCATTTGTGTATTGAATTGTGTGACAATGCACTTGCACACACAGATCATGGTTTCGCGAAAATATTTTTACCATTCCATTCGAAGATGTCAAAATATTAGACCCAAACTTTGTGGGTCGTCCTCACATGAAAAATTCTCAATCTTCGTATCCGCCTTCTTTTCAGAGGAACCCTCTCTTTGAGGTAGTTTCTCCCCAGCCATCATTCTCTTCGTCCACCCACCCACCATGGTTGAAACTTGGAGATACGAACCGCTCATAAATCGGATACGTCTATGAATAGACAATGGAGCGGGCGAATTTGAGGATGAATATAGGTGTAACCGACTTTGATAGAGTAACACGATTCTCGATTACATATGATAATTCACTATTTGAACAATCGGGATGACTCACAGCCCGAGTATGATCACTTTTCCTTTGACCATACAAATGGCACCCAAAGTCAAGGAAATATGACCCATGATGACCAGACTCTGATCATAGAGACTGACTACATCTCTATTTAGGAGAAAATGCCTATGTCGCGGCATAACGAGCATAGTCACTTAAATCCGAGTCATGAGACAATAGTAGATGACATAACTCAGATCAATAAGAGAAGCAAGGTTTTGACAGAACAATTTGATAATGTCTTCCAAATAGTAAAAGGCATGATAATCAACTAAGATGAATCGGGAAAATCACAACAGTGAACCCGAAATACATAATGTGCATGACTCCCACACATAGACACCACATACCACTGACCATCCTACTGATTGGAAGCGTTTAGCAAAAGTCTGATCTTAGAGCTTCCATTAATCAAGGTCATAGAGTATGTACCCGATCTTCATAGATTTGTGAAGAGTTGATTATCACCTAAGAAGATGGGAAAGAAAAGATATCAAATTAAATATTATTTAATTACTATGTCCAATTCAATGGTGTTGACCCAAACAAGCAAGGTTTGGAAAGTTAAACGGTTGACCAAGGTGACTTATGAAATTGAGAATACTAAGTTTAATAATGTTCAAATTGACGACGATTCTACCTTAAATATCCTCCCGAAGTATGTGTTTGATCGACTCAAATTCGGACCGCCCAGAAAGACCCGAGTGATCGTTCAATTTCCCGACCAATCCACAAAAAGACCGAGAGGAATTTTTCTGTTGTCATTACATTCCAAGATATCGCACATAGAGTGGTCTTCAATGTCATGGACATTAAACACCGAGGAGATGCATATGAGTCTTCCATTATTTTTGGAAAGCCGTTTATGGCCTCTGCTAAAGCGACTATTGACTGTGAGACTCGAGACATCATATTCCTGAAACTAATCCAAACCGATCAAATTCTCGAGGATACACCGGACTCTGAAACAACCGAACAAGAAACCGGCAGTCGTGACATAGAGGAAACCTCATATGCCCAGACCTCTCCACTTATCAGAGACATAATCAAAGGAGAGACAACTTATGAAATGGCAGATGAGGCTACAAAGGTGAATGAAATCAACTGAGATACACCTGATTCACCACACCCGTACAAGCTTATTTCAGACCTCCTAGAGTTCACACATGCAAAGCCAACAGAGAACAAATACTCAGGATGCATGCTGACCTTACAAGAATACTACAATTTATATGAAGACTCATCTGATAAGGAACCTATGGTCAGTACCTCACAAAGAATACCTCCTGAACCGAATAAGAATATCACCTACAACATTTCAGAAAAGGAATCTTCTGAGGATTCCTCATTAGGTTCGGAGGATGCGAGCAGTATGAGAGAGCCCAGTTCGGAGAACCTGGAGCCTGATCGGAACAAGTAGTCATACATCGATTCACATTGGACTTTCCATGTCCCTCTCTATTATTATTCTAAGGCCGACTCCCCTGGTCCCATTCAATACACCGGAACAATTCGTTATGACCAGACTAATACTTGTTCATCTGAATATTCAGAGGAAGAACATATTAACCCGAAAACTGACCGAACTCTGAGAAAGCAGCTCAAGAATAAGATGGAGTGATGTGACCTGTAAGTATCATTCATCCAATGAAAGCTCTGACGATGGCCAGGAATCTTCTAATTCATCTTCTTTCTATCAATATTTCCTTCCACCATACGCATCAAAAATAATCGACCATAAACCTCCCTAATCATCGACCACCCTTTCCCCCTGCCCCATCGGCTCCCTTGTATATTTTCTTCTTATACTTAGTTTAAGGCCTAAGTATAGGGGGAATCGATGCCATCTGTATTTACTCATCATTATGTTCCCCACTCAATCTGTATATTCTCCAAATCTCATCGGTCCTCATACTCACTCTTGTCCTATACTTAGGCTCACCAGAGCCTAAGTATACGGGGGAACGGTTCCCACCCTGTAAATATTCATCCATTCCTCCTCTTGACCTAGACCGCCCCATTTTTGATCTTCTTCTATACTTAGGCTGACCAGAGCCGAAGTATTGGGGGCGGTCGACTTTTATACTCCTTTTTATTTTCACTCCCTTATACTTAGGACGAGCTATGTCTTTTCGTCGCTTCTTGTGCTCTGAGGATATAGCACACGCTAAGTATAGGGGAGCTTGTATATATTACATATATACTTTACTCATAGCTCATACTTTCACGTATTTTCATATATATTATGTAATGATTACGGGATGGGTAAAAGTCTAAAAAATAAAATAAAACAAAACAAAAAAATAAAAAACAAAAAATGATGAAAAAAATGAAAATTGAAAATTGAAAAATATCTTTATTCTTGCATATCTCCTTGCATTCATACAAAAAATGAGAAAAAAAATCATCTTGCACCTTATATGCATAACATCTGCATTTGCATATCTAGCATATGCAAAGTAGAAAGTTATTGGGTTCTGAACTGAGTTATCACTAGAAGTAGAGAGTGGTCTTTACTTGGCCTTAGTCTACCTAATTCCAGAGGAACTACACGAAGAAAGAGGATTTTAAAAGCTTCAAATCTTTTGACTTAATTCTTCGAGTTCTGCATGACGACGTGCAGCCTTTGACTCTTAGTGTCTAACCTAGTCTCCTAATTTTGGGTACAACTTCTGAGTAGGGAATTAATATGTTCTCTCGCACTATGTATTTAACTCAACTCAGACGGGGTGTTGGAAGACTGTGTGAGTCTCTTTTCTGGTAGCACAGACATCTAAAGACCGGAGTACGGGTTGAAATAAAACTTCGGATAAGGGATGGACGACTGGACATAATTTTTTCTAAGACCCCAAAACATGTACGGAAAAAAGATTCCATATCCATAGGGGCACATAAGATCCATGCAGAGCTACCAAAAATCCATACCAAAAAGAAGCCAACTACCAAATAAATACTTGACCAAAAATATCCAAGCTTTAAGAAAACCTGCAGATCTTGGTGGAGACCTGCTAAACTGGTCGGCTTCACAAGGAGAGGTGATTGCACTGGTCACTCTCCAATTCTTTTCTCCTTCTTCTCATTTATCCCCGTTTTTCGACTGTGAACAAAGCGCAATAGACCTTAGAAGGAACTACCTGACTCTCCAAGGATGAATTATTGAGAGGAAGGCTTGCATGGTAGTCCAGCATTCTTGATGGGAAGAGCTAAAACCTTTTACACACATGAGATTGTTGTTCAATGTTCATAGGATATGCTTTGGGAGAATGATTGATCTAAGATGACTTCTGAGCCGGAACTGTTACAATGATATGTAGAACTCGAGGGATGTTGATTTTAAAACCCTAATTCTTATAGAAGTTCTGCTACACTATTAATTTAAAGGTCGGGTCTAGCTCCATTTTTCACCTTTTGTTCATGACTTTGTTGTGGAACCCAAAATCATTTCACTTTTGCAAATCATTTAAGCATATGGGGTTGATGAATCTGTGATTCATCATATTAAAATATGAAAATTGAGCTTCATTCTCGAGTAATTAGTTGCATTTCATCATTTATTCTGCATTTTTACCATTCATGCACTTACAATTAATATCTGCATTTTAGCACGTATAATTGCATTCATAATCATCTTAACATTTTCATCCAACTTCATGCATTTTTCATGTTAACTCTGATTGACCCCAAACTATCTTCATTGCATACATATTACTAATAAGATTAAAGAAAAAAATACAAAAGATTTACTAACTCAAATAATCAGCCCGTGAGACAAAACCCATATTCCATAATAGACAGACTAAAACATGCATATCTTCCTCATACAGTGTTCGATTTACATCTATTCACTTTTAAATAATATATATTCAAAGACCTTCAAAACAAGACCAAGTTCATAAAAATCGGAGCTCATATGTGAAAGTTGGGTTTTGGACCTCTTTTGAGCATTTTGTATTTTAACAGTTTTTTACTTGAAATTCATGTACATAATTAACTCTTTTTTTATCTATATTCTTTGATGAAAGTTTTATTAAAATGCACAAAAATCCAAATCCAAAATAAGACTAAAATCAAAGAAACTGACCAAGTATGAATGTCCCTTGTGAGTCTGTACAAATATCTCTTGTTTTCCATTTTATTTTATTTTCCTATTTTTTTATTTACTAAAAATCCAAAAAAATAGATTAATGTATAAATATGTGTCTTTATTTTATCATAATTTTTTCTCGTAATTAAAAATCACAAAAAAATACAAAATCTAAAAAAAATCAAGGTATTTTATGTACATAGAGTACCTCAAAAATATCACTTTGTACAGATGACCTCTTTTGGTCTTAGTCCCTTCATGAAAATTGTAGATATCATCGAGACGAGCAACATTTGTGAAGAAATTTTTTCGATCCGAGGTCGTTTGCTATTTCTTTCCTAATTATCTTTAGATTTTATTTCTCATTTTTTGGAGTTGACACGTGGCAGCTCCTGGAGCTGCCATGTGTCACTCATTTTTCATCTTCTTTTTATTTTGTTTTTACAAAAAAAAATTCTAGCACGTATTGCACATGTGCCTCCACCGTACGTACCCTGCACGTGCTGCCTTCTTCTCCAGTCAACCCCCTCTTTCAACGCAGCCCGCAACCGCGGGGACCCCGCTCCTCCCCTCGCGCAACGTCTGTTGTGCCATCACCGCTCTCCGCCTTCACAGGTAACCATCCCAGCCTTATTGCCAAACCTCTTCCTCCCTATATATAAGCCCATCGACACCTTCCATCAGCGTATCCACCATATCCATAGAGAGAGAGAGAGAGAAAGAGTTGAAGGACGAGCCTGTGACAGGCGCTCCTCACTCTGGTGAAGACCACAGAGGCACGATCATCCCTAGCTTCTTCGCGATCTGCCGCACGACTCGAAGCGATAACCAAGAACAACACCTCCGCCTTCCAGATCTCAGGCGACAACCCCCCAACCCCATTTCCTCTACTTTCATCTTATTCCTCTGTTTTCACCTTATTCCTCTGTTCTTCCACCGCCATCCTCATTTTCACTGCACGTACCCGATCCACCACCACCTTCAGTATCTCTCTGCTTCCCGTTCTTCCTCTCATAGTCTAGCATCGCATGTGCTCCTCTCCCACACCTCCGTCGAGGAGCTCCGCCATCACACCTCCAACACCAACCTGCTACCTCGATACGCAGGCCACCTATAGCCGTCAACCCTTACACAGAGCACAACCTCGCTCTACATGCCACCAGCCAGGAGCCACCCTCCACTGCAACCTCTTCCCCACACCGCAACCCTAGGAGCCACCACCCTACGTGGTCGCATTCCTCGTCGGCCCTCTACACCAGTTTAGCTGCTCCATCCGTGGAAGCCCACCAACCGCACCCTTGGTCCTAGCTACATCCTCTGCTCCGACGCAAGCAGGCAAGCCAATAGCCAGGATCCACCATCACCGCAGCCTCTTCCCCACGCCACCTCCCACATGCGCTCCTCGCACCATAGCAGGTCGAGCCCCTCTGCCAGTCGTTGTGCCTTGCGCGGCCGTGAGCTGCCGTACTACCCATCCGCCTATCTCCATCGCCTCGACTCTGGTTTCAACGAAGAAGGAGAAGGGCTCGAGGCCCAGTGAGGACACGTGATCCAACACATATGTGGGGGTCAAATTTACAGGGAGCCCCTCAAAGAAGTTCTATATTCGCACAGCAACCACCCCAGCTTTCTCACTCACTTGAAGGTCATGTGAGGCGCGGGGAAAATTACGCATGCACCCTCCATCTTCCAACATATCATAAGCAACTTCCCAGTCTGGAATCTCATGCGTTGCACACGTGATAGATGGATAAATTATGCAATGCCCCCCGCAGATCCCACCATTTGCAAAGAATTCATCGCCAACCACCAAGCATGTAAGCATGTGCTATGTTGAGAAAATTGCAATTAGCCCCCCCCCCAGAGTTTAGGTAATTGCATTTCTGTCCGGGTCAGCATATTTCTTCTATTTCTTATTTAATCTATATTACAAACAGAATACTGACTTCTCGTTTTATTTTGAGCTTATTTATTACATCATTTTAGTATTCCAAAAATAACATTTTGTTCCTCAATTAATTCTATGCATATGGCATACTCATGATATTTTTATTCTCTGTGGTTGATTAAATAATAAGTGTTCTTGCGAAAATTTACATATTTTTCTCATTCTATGCTTAACAATTCATAGTTAATTAATCATTGCTCGAAAAATACCAAAAATTCACGAATCATAGAATTAATTACTAATTACATTGTGCCTAAAAAGAATTGCATTTATACGTCCATTAATTAATTTTTAAAATATATTAAATTCAACATTTTTAGGGTTTAGGATTTTTCTGAGATATATTGCCTAGTAATATATCTTAAATAATTTTATTTCCTGAATATAATTAGATTTAATATTTATTATAATTAATTATTGAAAATCTCATTGTCCAGATTCATTAATTCAGAATCAATTCATAGTGCACCCAAAAATTCCAAAAAAATTATAGTAGCCTCATTTCATCATATTTCACATCTCGGCCAGGTTTTCTAATTCTTGGACCACATTTGATCATTGTTCACATTTTACTCCTTAAAAATTGGTCGAAATTGCATATCACCCATTTAGTGCATTAAAAAAATAAAAAATACCTCTCTGAAAATCTGAATTCTAGATCGACTAAAAATCAACCTAAGGAGACAGTTGCCTCCTTGAGTTTGACCTTGGACTTACCAAGTAAAAAAAGAGTTGACCGCTCGCTTTAAATTGACACAATAATTAAAAAAATGATCGTTTTGATTAATCCTAATTTGCCCGTCTGCAATGAAAATTAAAAGTTAATCTCGACAAATTAACGAGGGTGTTTTAGGGGTTCTTCACTGCTCTAATGTGGTTCATGTGGTTTTCGATGTGATCCTCTATGTTGTTTATTCTGGCATTGCTTTAAATCCTTGGGGTGCTCATTTGGCACTTCATGACATAGATTTGCTACATTTGACTCTTGTATTTGGTTCTTGCTGCTTTAGATCCAGTTGTGTTTGTTGATGTTCAATTTGGAGCTGCTTTATATGCTTATTGTTTTGTTGCATATGGTTCTTGTGTTTGGTTACTTTTATTTTATTGCCACATTTGGTTTTTGATTTGTTATGTTCTTTAGGTCCTTATGGTGCTCATTTAGCACTTCATGACATTTGTCTTCTATTGTTCGATATTGTTTGGATTCTTTACATCTAGTTGCATTTTGGTTGCTGCTACTTTGCTAATTTGGATACCCATCATCATTTGATTATTGTGCTCAAGTACCGCTTCTTTAAATCCAGATGTATTATTTGATTTTATATTTTGGAAGCTTCTTTAGAAACTTATAATGGTGCTCATTTATCTTTGATTTTATTATTACTACTTTTCACATTTGGATATCTAGCTACATTCAATTATTGTGTTTGGTTATTGCTGCTTTAGATGCAGCTGCATTATGTGTTACGTTACGGGACTAGAAAAAGATACTAGAAAGAAGGTTTCACTCCTCGGCTCTTCCGATCTTATAACTGGTATGCTATTTTTGACGGGGTGAGGGGGGACAATGATGATTTTAAGAACTTTGATTTAATGAGACTTTCATATTTTGCACACGGTTTGTGTTACCTGGCCCATTCCACTCTTCCATTACTCACTAAAGAATTTGAAGAATGCGCGAGTAGTTTCCAATAGACTTAAGAGCATAGGGAACGACATGGCTCCTTGAAAGACCGCATATGGAACGTCGGCTTCTCACTGGGTATTCGATGAGATAGGGTTTCTGTTCTTGTTTGACTCAGTTACGACTTTCTCGAACACATCTGACTTCCATGTTAGTTATCTTCTGACATGTTAGAAGCAGTGATTTAGTGTGCAGGCATGAGTGCAGAATCCCAGTAGGATTAACATTTTGATTTGATCCTTAATTGTGTGATGCTTATTATGGTGTTGCTTGAGATCTTGTGTTTGAGATCGTTATTATGGTACAGCTACTTTTGTCAATTAGATATCTAGCTGCTTATAATAGACATAGCTTTGCTACATTTGGCTCTTGTGTTTGGTCATGTTTATTGATGTTCAATTGGGAGTTGCTTTATATGCCCTAGTTATTGCAATATGATTATAGAATCTTGATCGCTCGAACGTTGCTCATAGTTGCAATTGTTGATGCTCATTTAGAAGGTGCTTAGATCCTTATTACGATAGAAGGTGCTTAGATCCTTATTACGATACTCTTCTAGCACTTCATGACATTTCTTTACCATTACTCAATTTTCTTTGGTTTCTTGACATACAACTATATTTGGTTACTTCTAGTTTGCTTTGTCAAGAGATCCAGCAACCTTTGGTCCTTGTGTATGCTTACTTCTACTTTAGATCCAGTTGCATTTGTTAATGCTTGTGTTGCTTCGGTCAGTTGCCAGATTGCCATGGTTA